>WWET01006148.1:36799-70125 GCA_011038615.1 Limnodynastes dumerilii
ACTGGAGGGTGACAGGTACAGGAGGGGGCATTATATAAAGGAAGAGGTGTAATAGAACACGAGGGCATGAATATACACTGGAGGGTGGTAGATTCAAAGGAAATGTGCGGAAAAATTACTTCACTGAAAGGGTGATAGATAAGTGGAATGTTTAATGTTTCATATACATCTTTCTAGACTTCAAACGGAAAACATGTTTGCAGCATCAATTAAAATTCACTAAAACCATAAATCTCACAATATATCTTTATTTATTATCATGACTTTCTACAATGGACAAGGTCTTATGCACCACTGCAAACACTCATTTATTTGAAAGATGGAATGTCATGAATAGTTAAAGGCTAATGCAAGAATACTGGGGTGTCTTTGTTTGTATCTATGTAGATTTCCCCATATCGCTCTAGACTAATTTATAAATTGATTTGAGCAATCACCATCTTGTGTGTGTGTGTATACATATGTGTGTATACTGGTTATTACATTATTTTGCACTTTGAGAAACATTTAGGCCCATATTCAGACCACCGGACGTATTGCATATACGTCCGGTGGTTACCGAAATTGGATACTGCGCATGCCATTTCCCATTGGTTATACTGGGCAGTCTTCTTAGTCTTAGTCAGATAATATCTTTCTTGCAATGTCTTGTTACATAATGTAACTATGAGAAGGAAAGTTGCTATACTCTAAATGTAACCTGAGATACTGTTCTTCCTCTGATGAAGAGAAATCTTGAATAAATGTGAATAAAGGGATCTTATTTCCAGAGAACATCAATGGGATTTTCCTGTAACACTCCGATATTATATGTAAGGATGTGTTTTTTCTAAAAGATTAGTAGAATTTTTTTTTTTTTTTTAACAATTGTTGAAATTGTCATTTATAATGTGTGTTTACTGCGTGCACATTTTTCCCTTATAAATTATTCTATTATCTGAATTGTCTACTCTGCTGACAAAAGTGAGGCTAAACAGATTCAGTTCTATTTATAACATATTGCAATTCTCTACAAACACAGCAGCGACTAAGCGGAACCATTCAGCCGAAACAGGAGGGAAACTCCCCCTCAACCCCATAGCATCCGCCCCCCTATCGTCACCTTGTCTTCTTTCAGGTCCGTCCTAGCAGCATATAAAGAGGACACAGATCAGAGACCGCTCATACGTTTGAGGTTGCTGACGCTTGTTGGGACCATATCTGGACGTGGAAAAGGAGGCAAGGAGAGAGCGCTGTGACTGTTATAGGGGAGATAAATATAAGAGATAAAAGGTAGAAAATACAGAGATCATTATGGGGATAGTGTGGGGGGGCTCTTAGAAGAGCCTTTGTGTTATATCTTGGTGGGCGATGTAGGGTTACTTGGCACTGGTGTTCTTGGTGCCCTCGGACACGGCAGTCTGGATCTCCCGGGAGGTGATGGTGGAGCATTTGTTGTAATGAGCCAGGCGGGAAACTTCTCCTGTGCTGCACTGAAATACGTCATTGATGAAGGAGTTCATGATACCTATGGCCTTGGAGGAGGTGTTAGAGTGGCCCTGTTTCAGCACTTTGTCCACGTGGATGGCGTAACTCTCCTTCCTGCTCTTCTTACGCTTCTTTTTATCTTTCTTCTGGGTCTTGGTCACGGCTTTCTTGGAGCTCATTTTGGGCGCTGGGGCAGACTTGGCTGGATCAGGCCTTCTACAAATATGCTCTCAACAGACTGGTGTAGTAGAGAAACCGCTGAGGACGCCTCCCCGTTCCCGCTTTATTTATAGGCAGCCCATGCAAATAAGACAGTCTCCAGCTCTGCGGACTATTGCTGAAACAACATTCTAACCCCGCCCTTGAATGCTGATTGGTAGTGGCCATCTGCAGCACTGGCCAGCCTGAAAACGGACCAATCATAGAGGCAGGAATCTGGCCATATAAGTACCATACTGAAGGCGGAATTAATAGATTTAGGGGTTTCTTTTCTCATAGAAGACCCCCGTACATGTAACACAGGGTCTCTTCTCAAAGTCAACCAGTTTTCCCTAAAGAACTTATAGATTCAGTCTGTGCTGCTGTCATGGCCCCTTCTTTTATAGTATACACTTACATATATTATGTTCCTTTCTATGTGTCTCATATGGTTGACTTTAATAAATTTGAGCCGCATTCAGAGAACCGTTTTTTTTTTATGTACGCAATTATACGCACGGCCGGAGCAGGAAACACCCACCAACACCCCCGACACTCCCCTCCCCCGGACGTGCGGTCGGTGACTTATAAGTCCCTAGACCACTCTGTCCGTGTGTACTTACGAGTGTATATGTGCTCCGTCCATGCGATTCTTTATAACCGCGCCTTTATGCGTTCATTTAAATGCCTCCCCCCACCCACTTTTATGTAAATTTTCAAGTACGGATTTCTACGCTGCCCATCCGTACGTATGTCCCCAAGTGCGATTCACATGCCCTGCCTAAAGCACATATGAGCGTATATTCAACGTAACTTAGGTAAAGTTGCTACGCATCGCAGTTCATCCGATCCTAAAAATACGCACGCAACTTCCCATGAAAACGATTCTCTGAATACGGTCCTTTATCAATAAGTAAATGTTTATTTGCAGCGATTCTTAACCCATTAATTTATTAGATCAATCATTCCGCCCCATAGTCACTCTGCGTCACTTTAGCTCCTTTTGCTATGATAATAGGAGCTGAAGTGATGCAACTATAACAGACCAGACTTCTCTTCATCAGATGGAGGACGGGCTCTCCGGTAAATCTTCCAAGACAGCAGCATGTGTCCTTCTCATAGCTACAATATGTAATGGGACATAGCAGGAAAGATATTATCTGCCTAAGACTAAGACCGGCCAGTAAGATTACATTGCCAAAGTTATTGGGGATGCAACCAAACACCACACTCCACAATAGATGCTCCACAGGATGAAAAAAATGAAATCATCCATGGTGGAAACATGTAGAACGGGTTATTTTCCAAGAAGGGTTCATGCCAAAGTAGATGTAATCATTGATTTAATCCTTCTCACTAATGTTTCCATGGCAATCGCTAGTTATAGATTGTTAATCTGGCAATTACTGTCCCAAACATCCAATTATTAGGTCAGCCCAATTATCGATGAAGTGTATGACCAGCTTTAGATATACAACATTTTTAAGAATTTTAGCAGTATCCCCAAATACCTCCCCTTTCCTCCTCCTAATAACAGCTATTAGGGGAAGAAAAATTATGTATATGGGGAGATTTATAGTGAGAGGAGGTGCGGTCTCAGAGAGGCAGTTTAGGAGACCTGGGAATCTCCATGTGAGGTCAGCTCTTGGTTTAGAAACATATTGGATATGTGACCCAAAGTTGGGGCTCTAAAGATTAGAGTTAGGACCGTTCAACAGAGAAGCCTTGTAAGTGGCTGGTGGCTTATCATATATCTGCAGATATTTGTAACTAATTCTCTGACTTTTATTTTAAAGATAGAAGTTCATGATTAGTAACTGAGTAATGGCTAGAGTGCCAGGCCATGTTGTGTTTTATATATATATATATGTGTGTGTGTGTAAATAAAAAAAAATAAACTTGAACAAATTAAAAATAAACTTAAAGTTTAAAAAAAAATAGCCACACACACACAAATTTATATATAATATATAATTAGCCCACTGGAATCACCAGTGCTATTTTTCTTTGTTCATATAACAATGAACAACATTGATGATTCAAGTGTGATGAGAAAGAATCCAATTTACTGGACCGCCTTGGATGACCATTTCAGAATATTTCTAACACAGGAATGACAGGATCACAAAGCGTAAGTGCAGTGTTTTTCCTGTCAGGGTTTAGAAATATTCTAAGTCCAAAATCGAGAGAAGCTGTACACACGTCGCACACTGGCTGAAGATCGACAGGACTTTGAAAACCATTCAAAGTTTCCAAAAATGGTGCCTGACTCAAGAAGAAAGTAAGCCTAGCTAGCATAATAGCACTAGGCTCACAGCATTATATTTAGTAAATAGAGGCCAAAGCTGTGAATTTCCCCAAACCGCTCAGAAAACAATCGTTGACAGGTCTCCAGTTTCTTGGTTTAATAATTGTGAGCCAAATTTCATCAAGTAACCGGCTAATAAATGATCAAATTAGAGCTTTTTCTCTTTGACAAATATTTTGCAACAAGAAAACGAATATCCGAGATCGAGCAATATGAAACAATGTTTGACAGATAACTTTATCAGTATTTTTTTACGGCATGTGTTTGCGGTTTCATCATCACAAGGAATATGATAATAGGTGCCTGCTAACAGTGTTATTTATATTTTTCTGCACTTCTTCATTAAGAAACAACAGTTGTGATTAAGTAACAGAAAATACTATATAATAAAGAGTAATATGTGGATCAATGTTAATATCAAATATATGCGCAATGAGTATAGAAAATTACAATATAAACAAAGAAATATAAAATAAACCAGAATGAATCTGCACTGTAAAAGTAATATTGGTTAATAAAATAGATTTATTTAGTTAATTATATATACTGTATAACTTTACATTGATAAGATATTAATCATTTAGTTGTGAAGAGGTGGTAAAAATAAAATAAACAGTAGATTTTAAGATTCCTTTTCATTTAGTCTATAATACCCAGTAATATTCTGTTACAGAGTTAGATGGGTGTGAATTGCCAATGAGAACAGCCCTTTATTGAAAGGGTTGTTTTTGACACCCCATTTCTGAAGACAGAGCTACTAAGAAACTGCAGACAGGTAAGAGATGCTCTTTATTTTCCCAACCCCAATGCTAATTTTTTTTCTCTAACCCTCCCCTTCCATTACCCTAACTCTAACCATCCCTTCCCTGCAGCCTGACCCCAAGACTCCCTTCCTCGCAGCCTGACCCAAAGACTCCCTTCCCCGCAGCCTGACCCTAAGACTCCCTTCCCCACAACCTGACCCCAAGACTCCCTTCCCCGCAGCCTGACCCTAAGACTCCCTTCCCTGCAGCCTAACCCTAAAACTACCGTACTAAACTATATACCCTCCCCTGCACTAACCTGTCCGGTCATCGGAGTGGCAAGTCTGGTGGCAAGCTTGCTGCGATTTTCATAACGGTGCCATATTCTAAAATACACAGCTGACAATTAGCTGTCGGCAGTGTGTATGTCTAAAATGAGTGTTCAAACCGGTGCATGCAACCTGAGTTAGACATTGCTACGTACGTTTAAGACCTTGTCCATTGTAGAAAGTGATGATAATAAATAAAGAGATATTTATGGTTTCAGTGAATTTTAATTGATGCTGTAAACATGTTTTCCATTTGGTGTCTAGATAGATTTGTGTGAAAACATTATCCACATTCTGTTCATGAAAACAGCTTTTCAATTGAGTGACTTCTTATCAAGGTCTTATCTCAAAAATATTTGGTACATTCTCTATATAGAAAGGAGATTTAACCTGTGTGAATTCTCTGATGCTTACCAAGATCAGATCTCTGTCTAAAACATTTACCACACTCTGAACATCGAAAAGGTCTCTCACATGAATGAATTCTCTGATGTACAGTAAGAGTTGATTTCTTTGTGAACCTTTTCCCACAATCAGAACATGGAAAAGGTTTCTCACCAGTATGAAGCCTCTGATGGTCGATAAGAGATGATTTCTTTGTAAACCTTTTACCACACACAGAACATGGAAAACGTTTCTCGCCTCTATGAATTCTCTGATGTGCATTAAGAGTTGATCTCTGTGTAAAGCTTTTCCCACAATCAAAACATAGATATGGTTTTACACCTGTATGAATTCTCTGATGTTCACTAAGAATTGTTTTACTTTGAAAACATTTCCCACACTCAGAACATGAAAAAGGTTTGTCACCCGTGTGACTTTTCTGATGATTTATAAGATCTGATTTTTGTGTAAAACTTTTACCACACTGAGAACATAGAAATGGCTTCTCACCTGTGTGAGTTCTCTGATGTCTAATAAGGTTTTCACGTTTCTTAAAACATTTATCACACTCAGAACATGAAAATACTTTATCAACCCTATGAGCCCTACTATGTATCAGAACATCTCTCTTATCAGCAAAACATACACCATAATTACAAAGAGCAGGTGATATATCTGCCTCTGGAACTATTAGAGGTACATTTACAGTAATGGAGTGTGCTCCTAAAGAATTAGGTTGAAAGCTTTTTTCTATTTTACAATCTGAAGATGAAAAGAAATGTTCCTCCAAGGTATTTCTAGTGCCGTTTTCCTCTGTGAGTTAATAAAAAAAAAAAAGACGTTAATGGACACAACATTTTGTTAACAATGGAAGGTAATAATTTAACCAATTAGTGCAATATTAAGTGACAACGGGCCTGATCCTGAACTACGCCGATGCGCTGTGCTTACTAAAGCACAGCGTAACGGCGTTCACTTACCTCGACACTCCCCCTGTGCGGGCGTATGGCCCCTTCCTTACGCCGGCTGAAGGCCACACGCACAGGAGCGTATGGCCGCCTAGCCCGCCCACCCTCATTAAACTACCTCCCCCCGCCCACCTACACTAACCTGAATATAGGGACGCTGGGGGACGTCCCCTCCAGCGTCCCTATGGCGCTGCTACGGAGGCCCGATCCACGATCGGGCGGTGCCGTAGCAACGCCGGGCAACATCTGCCCGGCGCATGCGTAGATCGGCTGCAAAGCCGATCTTACACTTACGCCCGCCGCCCAAGCGATGGCGGGCGTAGTTCAGGATCAGGCCCAACAGGTATAATTTTAAGTGCTGCATATGATGCAAATGATATCAAATATAATGTTGTAGTTTATTTGCATAAGATAGTTTTAGAGTCTGAATAAATTACAGAAACTATTTCCTATCTATAGTTAGTGAATATCACTCACCTGTGCTGATAAGTGCAGGGATTCTCTGCTCCAGACATCGCTGATCCCCGCTCACAAACTTCTGATTTTCTTTCTCTAGAACTTCAGTTTTATCATCAGTCAGATCTTCGCCCTAAATATCCCACAAACAATAAAAAAACAAAAAACAAATTTAATAATGTTTGAACTACATGAAACAAACTACATTTTTATGAGACCTCAAAAGCTATCTACCTGATACTCCTGTAGCATGTAACGATCTTTCTCTTTATAGCCATTTACATATAGACGACGGGGACAACTCTCTCTTGTATTTTTCTCTTTCAAACCATCTGTAGGAAACGCACAGTTATAGAATAATTTGTTAATTTGCAGTTATTAGACAGAGTATTGAACACTAAAAAAAACAATAGACTCCTCTTACCCACTGATGGTGGAGTCTGGTGATTCTCCATTATGACGTCCTTGTAGAGATCCCGGTATCCTTCTATATACTCCCACTCCTCCATGGAGAAATAGACAGCGACATCCTGACACCTTACAGGAACCTGACACACACAATGATACAGTCATCAGCCACACACATCCCCTGGTGTCACTGTATAATGTCCCATTCCCAGCAGTCACCTCTCCAGTCACACACATCCGCCGGTGTCACTGTATAATGTCCCATTCCCAGCAGTCACCTCTCCAGTCACACACATCCCCTGGTGTCACTGTATAATGTCCCATTCCCAGCAGTCACCTCTAAAGTCACACACATCCCCTGGTGTCACTGTATAATGTCCCAATCCCAGCAGTCACCTCTCCAGTCACACACATCCCCTGGTGTCACTGTATAACGTGCCATTCCCAGCAGTCACCTCTTCAGTCAGCAGTTGAATGATCTTGTTGGCGAGTTCAAGGATCTTCATGTCATTGCTTCTCCTAGGTAGAGGCACCGCGGTGGGGCTCTTGGACTCATTCCACCCTCCTAAAACACAAGTGCCGGGTGATACAATTCCACCAGATTTATTCATTAGTGTGTAGCCCTGTGAACCAAGACACAGATATGAAGTCCAGTGGTCACACCAACCATAACAGTAATGTTATGTGACACTGCAAGAATCCCCCTCACCTGTCCGGTCACATCCCAATTTTATTACTAGTGATAATTAACGTCATGTTAATCTTCCTCACCTCTCCAGTCAGTAGGCAGATTATTTCAAGGGTATGATTTAATATTCTCTCAGTCATGTGGCGCCTCTTCTTGTCCATAATGAAATAAGAATGGGACTTGGGCTGGCGCGTTGAAGACGTGACCTATGGAAAAAAACAAAAAATGAGCAATGAGAAAAGCATTACAATTATGTTACACTGTCATAATTTCTACTTATCTATAGCTATGATCACTGATAATGCCATGAAGCATTTCATGAAAAGCTTTGACATTATAATAGAGCTGCTCAATAACATAAACAATTCAGATCATACATTCATCTCTGAGACAGATCCTTCAACATGACCCATTCCACCAGGTGCACAATACTCTGCTCCTGAGCTTCCAACTGTCACTCACCTGGTGTAAATGAATTAAATATTTTAAAACGATTTACCTCTTCAACAAAGGTGGTTACCATAGTAACTGACAGTTGGAAACTGAGGAGTAGAGTATTTTGTGCCTAATGGAATGGGTCATTTTGGAGGGTATGTACTGATGTTTAAAAACATGTTCTCTTCAATACAGATGGTTACCATAGTAACTGGTTGGAGGATATGGTGTTGGCAAAATGAACCAATCAGCTTCTAGCTATCATTTTCTGGACTGCACAGGGTAAATGATAGCCAAACTATCACTAATTGCTATGGCAACACCTTTTGCCTTTTCCTATAGATATGTTTGATTAAAAATAAAAACAGACAATATAAAGGTACTTCTATAAATGATATTACCTAGAGCAAGTCACATTAATGAAGCCAGAAATGTGCTTTACCTCCAACCCACAAGCAATTATACACCACTTCCTGTATCAGCATTCCACGGGACCTCTTGTCTCTGCCTACCAACACTCTTCATATTTCTGTCCTTAGAATAGAAAGCGGCGGCCATTTTCTTGTGGCCCAGGAATTAAACTTGTCCCCACCCTCATCTCTAAATCGAGTGTTAGATTTGTTATATCTCCTCAGTAATATGAGTTCTGTTCTTGGAGGTGCAAAATGGCCTCTGGTCTATGTGGGAATAGTTAAAGGAGAAGTGACCCACAAGCAGAGAAATATACAAAACATTAGCCAGACCTTCCAACATGACCCATTCCATTAGGTACATAAGTCTCTGCTCCTGAGCAACAAAACTGTCAGTTACTATGGTAACCATTTTTGTTAAAGCAAGAAATTAATTTTAAACATCAGTTTATTAAAGACAAGTGAGTGACAGTTGGAAGCTCAGAAGCGGAGTATAATATAGCTAATGGAAGGGGTCATGTTGGAGGATCTCTCTCTCTCTCTCTCTCTCTCCTCTCTCTCCTCTCTCTATATATACCTGTATATATAACAAGAAAAACCGGCACTCAGTAAACATGAGGAATTTAATGGTAATCCGGCATTTCAGTGTCAACACACTTTCTTCAGGGATATATGGCCAAAACCATATAAAAACCTTTTGACTGTTGACACAGAAACTAAAGGAAGGTTCCACAATTTAGCAAATAAAAAAGACAAAGTTTATTAATAAAACACCTCACAGCGATTCAAGTGCAAATGAAGAACACATGAAAAATACAGCCAGGGACAGGAAAAAAATAGCATCTTCCAAAGTCATTTCTTATACCCCTTTCACATTACCACCAAAAACCTGGGTTTTTCAGCAAAAACCCGGCATTTTGCAAAAACCCGGGTTTTTGGTGGTGATGTGAAACCGCCACTTCCGGGAGACCCGGGTCAAGAGACCCGGGACTTGAACACGGGAAAAAAGAAGGGTTTTTCCCGTGTTCACCCCGGGAAGGGAGGCAATGTGAAAGGACCAGGGTTGTTTTCAACCCGGGTCTTTCACTTTGCCTCTTGATTGGTGCAGATTTGTCTACTGTTGCTATGGAGCCTGCGGTGTAACATTAGGGTAATTGCGATCACCGCAGGCTCCATTATACGTCCTGCGGCAGGCTGTGATGATCCAGTGCGCTCTCCGCTGTCCCTCCGGATGAAGATGAAGAAGCAGTGCCGGCCAGTGTCCTCAATACCCCCGGGCTGGTCTGTAAACTCTTTTCATTATTTTTTTTTACTTTAAACAATTAGCAGTAATTTTTTTTTAATAAGCGGCATTTAATGATTATTTTTTTAAAGGGGGGCATTAAATGTTTAGTGTTTTTAGGGTAGGGGCCGCTGAGCATGCTGATGATTGTAGTACTACAAGCATCAGCATGCTCTTCAGCGTTAAAATTCCACTAAAACCCGGGAAATTCCTGGTGATGTGAAAGGGTCAGACCCGGGAATTTCCCAGGTTTTTGGTGGACTTATAACGCTGCCATGTGAAACACACGGCACTGCTCCCAGAAAAGTCCCGGGTACAAAATACCGGGTTTTTCTGGGAGGGTAATGTGAAAGCGGTATTAGTAAACATAATCCAACTTGGCATTGTCATCCAGAAAAAGTCAATAGGAAAAATGCCATTACTAGACAGCCCTGGAAAATCGA
Organism: Limnodynastes dumerilii; assembly: GCA_011038615.1. Lineage (NCBI taxonomy): Eukaryota > Metazoa > Chordata > Amphibia > Anura > Limnodynastidae > Limnodynastes > Limnodynastes dumerilii. The sequence continues at coordinate 47,319 of WWET01006148.1, forward strand.
TATATATTCAGTATCCAGCAAGTGTGCAGTGACAGCTGTTTCAGTGTATCGCCATCATCCAATGTGTAATAGTCCCAGCTTGATTCAAGTTACTTGTCGGTCTTGTTGTCATTACGTACTGTACTATGAAAACTGTTTTAGACATACATAGTAATGTCTGACTTTGTAACAGTATAGTACTGTGTAATATTTTGGGAATGACTGAATAATGCCAAAGTCTAATTATTATTATTTCAGTTACTACCTCTTAACCGTTTACGTTTGCCTAACCCTAAGCTTTCCAACATCAGAGACCCGGCGCAGTACAATGCAAGGCCCAACCAGATACTTCTGAGGAGAGGTTAGGGTTAGGTTGTGGGGAGGGGATGGAGCATAGAAGGGGAGTCTTAGGCTGCAGGAAGGGGATGTAGTGTAGAAAGGGAGACTTAGGGTTAGGCTGCGGGGGAGGGCATAGACCTTAAAAGAGGAGACTTAGGGTTATGCTGCGGGGAATGGCAGGTTAGAGTTAGGGTAACGGAAGGGAAGGTTTAAGGTGAGAATTAGGATAAGGATTGGGAAAATATCCGCTGAGGATTCCTTCTGGGGATCTTCGCTTTCCTCTCTCATGCAGGCGAAGTAACAGTAGTTTGTTGTCCATAGTCGCAAACGTGACTATGGACGGTGGCGAACCAATTCCCCAACAACAACCGAATGATTAATATCTAATGGATATGTTGTGAGTTAGAGATAGATCTGTGCTATACACTGGTAGGTTTATTTATATCATTAGCTGATATTATGTGTACAACAGATCACATTCTATTTGTCAAGATTTCCTGTTGAAATCATTTAGATTTAGATAACACAAACCCTCCAACATGACCCATTCCACTAGGTACAAAATAATCTCCTCCTCAGTTTCCAACAGTCAGTTACTATGGTAACCACCTATGTTGACTATATCTAGGGTATATCTGAGCCTGCAAAGAATGTTTTCTTTTATTTTCTTTTTAGATATATTATGCTTTGCCTGTTCTTTCATTCTTTTAGTTGCAAATTATTGAAAGTTATATTTAAATATATATCTTAATGTACTTGATGAAGTGGTTGTTTGGTCTGTGCTTTTGCGCTGGTTATTCTAATGGGTGTTTAGGGCTGTGCCCGCCTTCTCACCCTCTGTTTTAGACACATTTATAGGACTAATGTCTCAGACATTATTTTTGTGGCCATATATTTGAGGGAACAACACAATCCTGACTACAGCTATAACGTATAGTCAAATTTATCGTACCACCGACATACGGTTCTTGTAATATTAATTAATGTAAAATAAGAGATTTACATTGGCTGTACAGTAACATGTATATTTTATTTAAAACTAATGAAATAAGGAGTTAATAATGTGTCATTGTAAAAGTAATAATGGTTAATGACACAAGATGTGATCCAGACTTAGGGCCGTATTCAGACTTAATAATGTTTGCAAACATCCGCATGTTTTTTTTAAGCGATCTGTGCATGCGCGCGGCGAATGTTACTCATCGGATCTCACTATGCGCGGCGTTCATTTCCGGGCGTTTACAACATACGACAGGGCGTGACAATGCTCCGTACGTGGGAGAATACGTAATGAGGGTGGGGGGGTTGCATTTAAATGGCACAGTTTTGGCTGGGATAGGCCCTTCCACACGTACGTTCGCTATGTCCACACAACGATACACGCGGAGGTAGAGCTATGGGACGCGGAGGTCAGATATATTCCATCCGCCAGAGTGGAGTGTCTTGGGAGCACACTGGACACATAAGTGCAGACTTTTGCTATTCTGTGTGTTCTTAAAGCACTCTTAAATCGGGTGTGGGTCTGCGGCAAGAAAATCAGATTTCTCCCAGCCAGTAGCGAAATGGCTGGGATTTCAATTACATATGCCTCGTAGAGGCATTGCAATCTATCCACGGAGCACCGAAAGCTCTGTGGTCATAAAGTAGTAAAAAAAAATAGTCCCACGCTCCTATCCCTCCCCCCCCTGCAGTCTGACCCTAACCCCGTAAAAATAATTTACTTACCTGTTCTAGGTCCGGCGATAGCAGCAGCAGCGGAGGGATATCGCAGTGCGGCGTAGGGATATCGCGTATTGTGAAAGTGAATGGGTTAAGTATGCCGAACGGCATACTTACCCATTCATTAAAAAAAAAAGTATCAAATGGTAAGTGTAGAAAAAGGGGACATCCAAAGGTTCCTGTTTTCGAAATTAATAGTTTAATCGCTTAAATCTGAATCAGGTCTGTGAATTAGTCTCCGTTGTGGAATTCTGCATCAGAGCGCATGCATGCGCAGTGTATATTGACAGGTGATTTCTGTACATGACGTATGGAAATCACCTGTCGCTATTAAATTGGGATCCAGCCCATAGATATATAAATTTTCAGAAACAGATATAAAAAATTCAGTTATGAAGATGCGCTAAAAATAAAATAAAAAAAATAAGAGTCTACTATAAATTCAATTTCATTTATCACTCAGTACACACTGTGAACATCTAAGACTTCTTCAATTGTAGAAAGCAGTGATAACAAACATTTACAAAGATATTTATGGAAAAAAACATTTAATACATAGATATAGTTTCAGTGAGTTTTAAAATTTTCATTGATGCTGAAAACAAGTTTTCTATCTGGTGTATAGATAGATTTGTGTGAAACCATTATCATTATCCACACTCCATACATGAAAACAGCTTTCAACTGAGCGAATTCTTAGCAGTTTCTGTATTATATCTAAAACATGTTATATTCTGTACATATTAAACACCTTTAACCTGTGTGAATTCTCTGATGCTTAACAAGATATGATTTCTGTGTAAAACATTTCCCACACTCAGAACATACAAAAAGCTTCTCACACAAATGAATTTTCTGGTGTTCCATAAGAGTTGATTTCTGTGTAAAGCGTTTTCCACACTCAGAACACGGAAAAGGTTTCTCGCCCGTATGAATCCTCTGATGGTCAACAAGAGTTGATTTCTTTGTAAAGCTTCTCCCACACACAGAACACAGAAAAGGTTTCTCGCCTCTATGAATTCTCTGATGCGTAGCTAGAGCTGAACGTTGTGTGAACCTTTTCCCACAATCAAAACATGGAAAAGGCTTCTCCCCTGTATGAATTCTCTGATGTTCACGAAGAATTGAATTTCTTTTAAAACATTTCCCACAGTCAGAACATGAAAAAGGTTTGTCACCCGTATGAAGTCTCTGATGATTAAAAAGATCTGATTTTTGTGTAAAGCTTTTCCCACAATGAGAACATAGAAATGGCTTCTCATCTGTGTGAGTTCTCTGATGCCGAATAAAGTCTTCATTCTTATTAAAACATTTATTACATTCAGAACACGAATATATTTGATCAGCTATATCAACCCTACTATGTGTCACAACATCTCTCTCATCAGCAAAACATCCACCATGATTACAATGATCAGGTGATGTATCTGCCCCAGGAAGTAACAGAGGTACATTTACAGTAACACAGTGTAGCCCAAAATAATTATCTTGGAAGTTGCTGTTTTCTATTTTATGATCTGAAGATAATAAGAAATGTTGGTCCAAGGTATTTTTAGTGCTGTTTTCCACTGTGAATTAAAAAAGAAAGAAAAGGACAAATTAACACAATGTTTTCCTAACAAAAAAAAATACTATTATAATATTAAATGACAGGTATGATATTCAGTGTTTGGTTCACATAACAATCAAATATCAAATGTAATAATGTTGTTTATTTGGCTGATGGCAATTCTCTAAAATATGCCAAGATGCTCCGTTTCCATACTGTAATCCACGACCAACACCAGACAGCACAGTGTGAGGGTACAGATGAAAATAAGGTACCAAGAACACTTGGAACACTTGGCAGGATTGTTGGAATAAAAAAAATCAATTTCTTGGATAGGGAGAATAGTTATCATCAAAATGTATATTCTTCCTAGGAAACTAGAACTCTTTTAGATATTGGTGCGAGTCTCTACTCAGACTCTTAATAACCCTCAAACCATTAACATTAGCAATAAATTTAGCTAAAACCATACCAGGCTGGGAGTCCAGCAGGTCGTGTTAGCTAGACCATCGATAGCTGGAGGATTAGGGCTACCCAGCTCAGCTAACTAATGGCCAAGGCCTGGAATGCTCGGAATAACGAGGTTTCAGCATATTATGAATACATCTACGCCAAGTGCTTTCTCAGACACAGAGCTTCATGAAGCTAAATGGGAGGCTGATCTAAGCACTTCTTGGAATCAATATATACACACACACCACGTACACTATATACACAGACTATACATATACACACACACCACGTACACTATATACACAGACTATACATATACACACACACCACGTACACTATATACACAGACTATACATATACACACACACCACGTACACTATATACACAGACTATACATATACACACACACCACGTACACTATATACACAGACTATACATATACACACACACCACGTACACTATATACACAGACTATACATATACACACACACCACGTACACTATATACACAGACTATACATATACACACACACCACGTACACTATATACACAGACTATACATATACACACACACCACGTACACTATATACACAGACTATACATATACACACACACCACGTACACTATATACACAGACTATACATATACACACACACCACGTACACTATATACACAGACTATACATATACACACACACCACGTACACTATATACACAGACTATACATATACACACACACCACGTACACTATATACACAGACTATACATATACACACACACCACGTACACTATATACACAGACTATACATATACACACACACCACGTACACTATATACACAGACTATACATATACACACACACCACGTACACTATATACACAGACTATACATATACACACACACCACGTACACTATATACACAGACTATACATATACACACACACCACGTACACTATATACACAGACTATACATATACACACACACCACGTACACTATATACACAGACTATACATATACACACACACCACGTACACTATATACACAGACTATACATATACACACACACCACGTACACTATATACACAGACTATACATATACACACACACCACGTACACTATATACACAGACTATACATATACACACACACCACGTACACTATATACACAGACTATACATATACACACACACCACGTACACTATATACACAGACTATACATATACACACACACCACGTACACTATATACACAGACTATACATATACACACACACCACGTACACTATATACACAGACTATACATATACACACACACCACGTACACTATATACACAGACTATACATATACACACACACCACGTACACTATATACACAGACTATACATATACACACACACCACGTACACTATATACACAGACTATACATATACACACACACCACGTACACTATATACACAGACTATACATATACACACACACCACGTACACTATATACACAGACTATACATATACACACACACCACGTACACTATATACACAGACTATACATATACACACACACCACGTACACTATATACACAGACTATACATATACACACACACCACGTACACTATATACACAGACTATACATATACACACACACCACGTACACTATATACACAGACTATACATATACACACACACCACGTACACTATATACACAGACTATACATATACACACACACCACGTACACTATATACACAGACTATACATATACACACACACCACGTACACTATATACACAGACTATACATATACACACACACCACGTACACTATATACACAGACTATACATATACACACACACCACGTACACTATATACACAGACTATACATATACACACACACCACGTACACTATATACACAGACTATACATATACACACACACCACGTACACTATATACACAGACTATACATATACACACACACCACGTACACTATATACACAGACTATACATATACACACACACCACGTACACTATATACACAGACTATACATATACACACACACCACGTACACTATATACACAGACTATACATATACACACACACCACGTACACTATATACACAGACTATACATATACACACACACCACGTACACTATATACACAGACTATACATATACACACACACCACGTACACTATATACACAGACTATACATATACACACACACCACGTACACTATATACACAGACTATACATATACACACACACCACGTACACTATATACACAGACTATACATATACACACACACCACGTACACTATATACACAGACTATACATATACACACACACCACGTACACTATATACACAGACTATACATATACACACACACCACGTACACTATATACACAGACTATACATATACACACACACCACGTACACTATATACACAGACTATACATATACACACACACCACGTACACTATATACACAGACTATACATATACACACACACCACGTACACTATATACACAGACTATACATATACACACACACCACGTACACTATATACACAGACTATACATATACACACACACCACGTACACTATATACACAGACTATACATATACACACACACCACGTACACTATATACACAGACTATACATATACACACACACCACGTACACTATATACACAGACTATACATATACACACACACCACGTACACTATATACACAGACTATACATATACACACACACCACGTACACTATATACACAGACTATACATATACACACACACCACGTACACTATATACACAGACTATACATATACACACACACCACGTACACTATATACACAGACTATACATATACACACACACCACGTACACTATATACACAGACTATACATATACACACACACCACGTACACTATATACACAGACTATACATATACACACACACCACGTACACTATATACACAGACTATACATATACACACACACCACGTACACTATATACACAGACTATACATATACACACACACCACGTACACTATATACACAGACTATACATATACACACACACCACGTACACTATATACACAGACTATACATATACACACACACCACGTACACTATATACACAGACTATACATATACACACACACCACGTACACTATATACACAGACTATACATATACACACACACCACGTACACTATATACACAGACTATACATATACACACACACCACGTACACTATATACACAGACTATACATATACACACACACCACGTACACTATATACACAGACTATACATATACACACACACCACGTACACTATATACACAGACTATACATATACACACACACCACGTACACTATATACACAGACTATACATATACACACACACCACGTACACTATATACACAGACTATACATATACACACACACCACGTACACTATATACACAGACTATACATATACACACACACCACGTACACTATATACACAGACTATACATATACACACACACCACGTACACTATATACACAGACTATACATATACACACACACCACGTACACTATATACACAGACTATACATATACACACACACCACGTACACTATATACACAGACTATACATATACACACACACCACGTACACTATATACACAGACTATACATATACACACACACCACGTACACTATATACACAGACTATACATATACACTGCTGTTTATATCAAACAGTAAGGGCTAGGTTTACCTACGGTCCTACATTCCGCATGCACAAAGCTGCCTGCAGAATATTTAAGGTAGGGTCCAAAGCACGGGTCCACAATCCACTTGTAAGAGGACAGGGGGTGTGGGTTCACCGCTGAGAACAGTTCTTTTTTGAAAGGGCGTTTTCTCCCAGCCAGTTTGCACCCAAAGGAGAAGCAATCGATCCACCGAAGAAAGAAGATGAAGCTGAGAATGGTAAGTCTTAATGTAACCCCAACCCTTACCCTAATCTTTACCCTAATTCTCCCCTTCCATTACCCTAACCCTTCCCCTAAACCTAACCCTCCTCTTCCATTATCCTAACCCTACCCTTCCATTACTCTAACCCTAACCCTTCCCTTACATTACCCTAACCCTATCCGACCCTTTCCATTACCCTAACTTTACCCTTCCATTACCCTAACCCTTCCCTTCCATTACCCTAACCCTATCCGTCCCCTAGCATTACCCTAACCCTACCCTTCCATTACCCTAACCCTAACCCTTCCCTTCCATTACCCTAACCCTATCCGTCCCCTTCCACTACCCTAACCCTACCCTTCCATTACCCTAACCCTCCCTTCCCTGCAGCCTGTTCCTAACCCCCCCTTTCCATTACCCTAACTCTAACCCTCCCTTCCATTACAGCTATGTCCAAACCAACAATGAGCAAAGAGCCTGATTGGCTGACTCACGTGTTCCGATCCCTACCTTATCTTTTCCTTGCATATCTCTCTTTGTAGGTATCGCCTTGTCGTATGTAAGTGTCTAACTCCGCCCATGTTGTCTAATTTAAATGCCTCCTTCCGCCCACAATGCGTATAATCGCCCTATCGTACGGAGTCACGTATAAGATACATACGATCAGAGTTACAAAGCCGCGCATGCGCAGTGCATTCCCACAGCCAGATTTGCGCACGCCGTATGCATAAATCAGCCGTCGTTATTAAGTCTGGATCAGGCCCAAAGTGTTTAGACCACCAGCTATTTAGTGTCCTTTTCCTTAGTCTAAGGACATTCTGGTCTTGCGGAAATGCCTGAAAGACACCTCAACAGCCCAGACGCTCCAAGTTTTTTTATGCTCGGCAGATGTTGTAACAGGCGGTCGTTAAAACACTTTCGGTCTCATCCAGCCCAATGAAGACGAGCGTACTTTAGCCGGCAGGAGGTCTCGCTGCATAGAAAAATGCGCAGTCACAATCGATTCAACTCCACAGCTCGGCGGCTTGCGCTCTGAGGGGCGTGTCGAGGGAGAGAAGGGGTGGAGGGACGTAGACAATGTACAGTAAGGGACGGGCCCCAAGCAAGTGCCCCCCCTTCCCCCCCCATCCAGAGCCGATCACAGACGTAACAAAGGGCTGTTTACATTAAGACATCTGCACCAGCCCCGGGTCCTGTCTAAGTCCAGGGGGCGACCTTCCGCTATCTATTTCTTATCTTTCCATTAGGACCACCCACTTTTATGTAAATTTTCCCATACGTCTGATTTACGTCCGTATGTCCCCAAGTGCGATAGGCCGTTAGGCACTTACGCACGTATGGTCTTTGTAAATAAGTTACTACGCATGCGCATTTGATCCGATCCTAAAAATACGCACGCAACTCCCCTCGCACGCGGTCCACAATAAGGAAAAAAAAGAATTTTTTGTGTTTTTTTTTATTAAAAGTGCAATTTTCTTGGCGATTACTTTGTAACACTTACAGTCTAACGGAGATGCTCGCGATCGTCAGAACCTCTATCAACAGTGTGCTGTACAACCTTGCACTTAGCTGCAATGCGTTTAGTGGCTGTTTGCCCGTACGATACGTGCCGTAATTGCTTGAGCTATTTAATCGCACGCAGCCTCAGTGGCGCACCCTACAATGAATACTTTATTTAAAAAAAGGAGGGGGAATCCACAAAAACATGAAGAAAAAACATGTATTACACGCATTGGAAACCCCCTTTTCAAAATCCTGTGTTTCCCACTGCAGCTTGTCCACATTTTCTAACGCATCTGCAATGTGTTGCAATTGCTGTGTATCTCTACATCGGACCCTTTTCTATACAGGTCAATAAAAATCTCTTGTCGCATCTTATTAGTAATAAAATAAATATTTTAAAAAAATGTATTTTATTTTTTTGCACTGGGCTCTATTATACCTCTTCCTTTTAATAATCCCCTCTCCTGTGCCTGGTTTCACCCCTTATTATATGTGAAAGCTGCTGTCTTATCCCAACTGACCCTTCTCTGCTCCAAGCTAAACATGTTTACTTCCTCTAGTCTCTCTCTGTATGTTGTGTGACACAGGTCATGCACCATTTTAGTTGCTCTTCTCTGCTATCATGTCCCCCCTCTCCCTTCTCTGCTCCTCAAGCTTTATTACTTCCTCTAGTCTTTCTCTGTATGGTGTGTGACACAGGCCATGCACCATTTTAGTTGCTCTTCTTTGCACAGTCTCTAATGTATTTATGTCCTTCTGGAGAACTGAACTGAACTGAACTGAACACAGTATTCCAGGTGAGGAAGCACCAATGACCTATAAAGTGACATCACTGCTTCTCTCCTTCTGCTACTAATGCCTCTCCCTATACAACCAAGCATCTGACTTGCCTTTCTCATTGCTTTGTTACATTGCTCGGCTGCCTTTATATCACATGAAATAGTGACTTCTAGATCCCTTTCCTCCTTAGTAGTTTCTAATGTAGTGCCATTAATGATATGTTGAGCTTTGGGGTATTTGTATCCTGTATGCTTGATTTTTCATTTTTTGACATTAAACTGCAGTTACTCTTGACCATTCCTCCAGTCTACCTAGATCCTCATTCATTTATGTAACCCTCCTGGCGTGTCTACCCTGTTACATATCTTTTTGTCATCTGCAAAAACATATTTTCCTCTCAATACCACAGGCAATATCAGCAATAAAAATATTAAATAGCACTGGTCCATGTACAGAACCCTGGTGAACTCCACAATCGTTTGTTGTCTATCCTGCAAACAAGATAATATCCACACAACTACAGTGTCTTTGATTCTGTTCCCAAATGTTTATAGCTTATTCAACAGTCTGCGATGTGACACAGTGTCAAAAGCCTTATTAAAATCTAGATAAGCTATGTCTACAGTTCTCCTTGATCTACTATTTCAGTGACCCAGTCAAAAAAAGCCAATCCATTATGCTTGGAATCGTGTAAATTACTGATTTTAAGATAAAATTTGTACCTTTACCAGCGTTTCCATCAATTTTCCTACTACTGATGTTAGACTCACTGGTTGGTTGTTTGCCTCTTTTCCCTACTTCCATTTTTATGCAAAGGGACGACATTTGTTGTTTTCCAGTGCTTTGGAATTACTTCTGTTCCTAGTGACTGGTTGAATAATTCAGTCAATGGCTTTACCATAACTCCTTTAAGCTCTTTTAGTATCCTAGGATGTATCCCATCTGGCCTCATTGCTTTGTCCACTTTCAACATTGAGAATACTGTTAAGACCTGGTCCTCAATGAAAACACCTGTACTAACTTCCTTTGTATCAATTTTGTTGCTATTTTAGTAAACCCCCTTCCTTTCACTTTCTTTTAAGACTATTGAACAAAAACAATTGTTAAGATGGTCTGTCATAGCCCTCGGTAAGACTTCCATTCAACATTTTCAGTCTACTATACCTTCTTTGGTTATTCGCTTTTCATTCCTAAATTGTTTTTGCTTTCACTATACTTGTTACCTCTTTTGTAAACCACATTGGCTTCCTTTTTGGGTGTTTTTCCTAACCTTTCTGACACAAAGGTGTGTTGCTGTTAAAAAAAAATATGAACTAAGAGGAACAACCTGAATAAAAAAATGCTATAGAATCACCAAAAACTTTTGCAGATCATTGATTTATAAAGAATATGCTTTAAATCTGAACAAACTACCCAAATAACATTACAAAAAAAAGCTACACTCAGCAATCTTATGTTATCCAGAATACATTTCTATGAATCTAAAAAAATAAGATAACACTCACATTCAAGATTCAAACCATTATCTTATTTAACAATTATTAAAATCTGAAACAAATAGAAAACAACTATTAATAAAAAAAAATGACATATAAATAAATTGTATTTTTTTTTTAAATGTTTAAGATTTTGTTATCTGAATAAAATAGATAATTGTTTGAATCACAAATGTGAGTATTGTTGTTTATTTTTTATTAAGTGAAACATATTTGGGAGGCATAAGATTGGAGAGTGCGACCTTAAAATTCTTTCTTTGCTTTAGAATGTTAGAACCGGATCCAGAGTTTTAAAATAAGAGAAAAATAAGAGGAAAATTACACCTGGGCAAAACTATATGGAATTGCAGGGGAGGCAAATTTGAACTGTTGCAAACAGTATTAGAGTTGAGAGGTGATGTTTCCTAGCTCAAGTATAAATAATAGTGTAAAAGTAAAGCTGGTCAGTATCTGTGTGCAGTAAGCAAAAGCAAAGTATTCTCCCTGCATGCAAAGAAAAAAGTAATTAGACTTCCTCTGAAACTCAACATGGTTTGGCCCAGATGTGTTTCTTTTATTTTCAAAATTCAGGTTCTGTCCCTTACTGACTGTTACTGATTCTGAGATTCTAATCCAGAGTTAGAAAAGGTGCAAATCTGTGCTTCTTGCACACAAATATAGAACTTTTTTGTCTTTAAACTCTAATTTAGAGTTGAGTTTCAAAACATCACCTTTCGACTACTTCCGTTTGAATATATTTTTAATGTGTCTCCCTTTCTGCAGTTCAACATGGTTTTTGCCAAGGTGCAAACTGACTTCTTTTTCTGATGATATTTGTGTTTCCGGAACTGACTTCTTTTTCTGATGATATTTGTGTTTCCGGAATAGTCCATCAGCGTTAACAATACTGGGCTGTATTCACACCTAAGAAGCTTCGGCTTCTTAGGTGCGTAGATTTGCGAAATGACCTACTACGCATATATAGTAGGTCATTTATGCAATCTACGTACCAGTTAGAGACATAGATTGCCTCCATGTGGTCTTTAAAATAGTTCAGTTAGAAAGAGGCGGCCTAATGCTGCCTCGGGGAGTGTTTCGGTAGAAGTGGGAGGGGGATGGATTTAGATAAGCCGGGGAGGGTGGGTGGAGGCGGAGAGAGTACAATGTCTGTGAATAGTTTCTTCTTAAGAAGGAAACTACGCACCATAGATAAGGTAGCTCTATGGCACTCTTAAGGTACCTAAAAACAAGGAGCTGTAACGGTGGGTGAGGTTCGGATCTGTCCACAAACAACTCACTCTTAGGTGTGAATTCAGCCCACTGACTTTAAAAAACAAAAAAAATATATATCTATATAATGTTGATATTATGCAGTTTTTACCATATAAATGCAAGGATTGAACAGGTTGTGTAGGAAGTTCTTTATGTTTTATAGGAAGTACGTACACAAGATGTTAGAAGCATATGGTCTTATTGTAGGTCGGGAGCAAGTACTGTTTCGTACTAGGAGCGTACATGGGGAATAATAGTTCACACTATGTAGCGAGTGTGGAGACAGAGGGGAAGCGCTGGGTCTGTACAGTAAGTGCATGGGGCAGATTTGGACGGCTGTTGCCTTTCAGTGATGTCATAGACAAATGAAATGTAAGATATGGGAAGGTAAGGTCCAATATTTGTACCGATTACCCTCACAGTGCCTAGAAATAATGATGGTGAGAAGAAAATCATAGTTATCGAGGAAGGTTAAGAACATAAAATGAGTTTATGGTGATTAAAAGCAGCCTTCACGGATAGGGTGGGGAAAAAAATCCCATAGAGTAGAAGATCCTTTTAATGTGGCCATCTAGAGGTTGACCAACAAGTGCACTCAGTAGGTGCTCCCTCTGGGGTCACCATTTTTTATTGAATGGTATGGTCACCCTGCTCGATACAACTACACGCAGCAATGGAAGCCATACTTGCCAATTTGTACCGCTTTCAGATCACCGGCCCGGCAATAACCTGGGTTTATCAACATGGGTTATTGCTGGGTATTTTACAAAAAAGACCCTATTATGTCCAACAGGGTAGACCCGGGAATGTCCTGGGTCTGCCCTGACATTGAGAAGGGGCTTCTTGTGGCTCCAGGGGAGGGACTTGTTTACTGTTGCATAAAAAACCCAGGTCAGCACCCTTCACATTGCCACTTACCAGGGTAAAACCCTTCTTATTAGATCCGGGACAAGGATTCCGGTACCTTTTAGATCACCACCAAAAACATGGGTTCCTGGGGGGTTTTTTTTATCAAAAAGGGGTATTATTATTGCTTTGAGAGAAAATTCCTGGCCTTATTTTTTTTGTACGAAGCAATTGTATCATTGGACCGACCATCCCTCAACACTATTGTTTCAAGAGGAAACCACACCACCATGGCTATCTCACCTACAAGGGAAGTGCCTGTAGTGCAGAGGGCGGTCTTTTCTTTGCAGGTCATGAGGCAAAAGAACTGACCGGATTTGGGAATCCTGGTAGAATAGGCAAGTACGGTCAAACCGTAGACATATGTGAGCAAAGCCCTGATCCACTAAAGGTTACTTGTGGGGTGGTTCATTTCCACAACCTATTGGGGAATTCTGCTTTTAAGGGTCACGAGGATGAATTCGTTCAGTGGGATGTTAATTATGGAAGAGAAGCGTGACAACAGCATAGAGAAGGATGGGAAAAAAAACCATGGAAGCAATCAAGAAAAATACCATGTTAAGGATACATTTTGTCAACGGCCTCGGTATGATCTAGAAGCAGGAGACACATAGAGGTCTAGCTGTGGTCATATTACATAACAGTGCACATTATACTCAACATCTGCCCAACTGGACATTCAGAAGCTTGACCAGGGTAAGTCTTTCATGGAGCCGGATAACTTCTTGATTATGGCATCAGTATGCAAATGAGATTAACGGGGATGTCCTCTCTGTTCACAGGTGGATTAGGTCAATGGGTTGACCAAGGAAGGTCTGATAACCTAAACCCCCCCCCACAGATGAACAATAAGTTAATCAATGTCATTATTATGCCCTATCTGATTGATAAGAATAAATGGCCAATGTTTGGGCTTCTTATGTTCTGCATCTATAGGTATGATAGCTGCTTTTTGGCGCTAAGGGGAAAGTTAGGTGGTTTCCATGACATGTATACCACATATTATCTCAATGAACTTCAAATTCCCTTAGGGCCAAATGTATGATATAGATCTGTCTTTGAGAAACTCTACAAAGGTTGCAATAGATACAGTCCCATCAAGTTGGTGGCTGTCAATGGCAAACCGAGAAATAAAGATAAGTAACTATGGCAGGTACACTTTCATTAATAAGTGCTGCAGTGTACATAAGCCAATACGTCAGCCGGAGTGCCGGAAACTTGAGTTTTATAAAAACTATAGAGGATTTAATGTATGACTGGTGAACATGATCCAATAAAAAGTGCCAATGACCTCTAGTGGCGACTTCATGCCTATACACCACAGGACATTTATAGAATGGTTCAGATCTACAAGTAGATAATTTCAGTGATCACTCTATGGTCTACAAAATGCTTATTATGGTCAACAGTGACCTTAAAAAACAAACAAAAAAACCTATTAATAAATTATAATACACCAATCTACTGTTATTAGTGGTGGAAGCCAATATTTATGCAGCATTTTAGCCATTACGTTGACCTCCATGCCATAGCCCGTGCTATTGCCTGTGGCCATTTTAGACGCCACTTGAATCAGGCCCACTTTAATGTTGTTTGTGCAGTGCAAATTTCTGCTTATTTGTACATATATATTTTTTTTTCATTTACAGCTAAATTTTACACTTAGCTTACTGCATATACACAAAAAAAACTGCTTATGTGTATGTATATATACACAGTACAATACATCTCCCTCTTACCCTCTTTCTGTAAAAAGTACAATAAATAAATATATATGAATATTTTATCACACACACTCCCTACCTGCCCTTACTAATCTTCACACCGCTCGTAGCTTTTACATTTATACTATTACACACATATAGTGCAACGCTAGCAACAGGGTATGAAGGAAAAGGCCTCTTTTTGATATATATATATATATATATATATATACACATATATATATGTTCACACATTAGGTATCATGTAGCAACCTGTTTACCATAGCTGCCTATACATCTTGGGTTTAGTTGTGGTGGGAGATGGGTAGACAAACGGTTGTGGATAAGCGTGTAAGAATGAGGTGTTTGATGGATAGGCCCAGCTCTAAGAAGTGGTTAGTATAGGAGAGCATTTTTTACCCTCATGATGCACATGGGATTTTTTCGTGGAGCACCTCCCCATATAGTCCCTCTATATATCAGACTCAAGGAGATATTGCTCTGTGTAGCCTTTCTCCAGCTGAAAACCCATCACGGAGGTGCAAAAATCAGCCATGGGCCTCCACATATTGGGAGGCAAAAACAGCTGACACTTGACATCCCCTGGCAGCGAGGAAACATGAGCGGTCAGGTGGGACAGCAGTTGCTCTTGTGCCCCCCTCAAACCAGAACCAAAGACATCAATGTTGAGGTAGAAACACAGAGGACCAGCCGGGACAGGAAATGGTGGGGTGCAAAGAGTGGCCACCCGTGGCCGAACTCTATCATCCACCATCCAGCGGATGGACTTGCGTCGGAGCAGGTCATGATTACCGGGAAGGGCCTGGAAGGGTTGCCAGTCCTGGATGACAGTTTGGTTGGGCAGTAGATCCTTCAGCAGGCCTCCCCGCTCCAGGAACACTCCGTGGACCTCGTCGGGAGACAGGAGGATGGGTGGAAGGGGATCAGATGGCCCAGGGGGCAGTGGGATGGAAGATAAACGAGAGGAAAGGTCAGGTGCATTAAAACGGACAAGCAGTATGCCCTGTGTAAGGAATTAAAGAAAACAGTGTGAGACGAGGAAGAGATGTTGACATGGACAAAAAGGGCAAAGAGAAGAGAACAGAGAGAGAGAAAACAATGTTAAATATTTCACCGTTCACGTAATACAAGCTGGAGATATAAATATGTCACAGCCTACCCCACCATAGCCATCTTCTCCCACCACACCATACCTGCTTCGCCAGGACTCGATACTTGTTCAACTCTTTTGCGGTCAACTTGTCATCCCTCGTCAACCTCATTACTCCCACGGTCGGGTATCGGTGTTTCACCAGTTGGCAACAGAACCTTTGCAGGACCCCAGCAACGCCTCTGCCACGCTCCCATGGTGCCACGCGAAGTCCCTCCAGGAGTGCCGTCTCCCCTTCATCCACCACAAACATAGATAGGAGGCCAATCTGAGGTTGAAATAAAACATTAGGAGGCCCCATGCTTATATTAACCCTACCTAGGGCTCCATTTCTACTTCAATACCATGCTAAACTTCCATATATCCTTGGTGGTGGTATCAGTATACTAAGAACCCTCTTGTATCTGCTCATCGCCTCTAAAATTCCATGAGCCATCTTCAGGTTTTCCTGCCTTTACCAAACTCTCCAACTGTGTCCTTATGTCATTAGACCCTCTAACATGACCCATTCCACCAGGTACAAAGTACTCCGATCCTGAGCTTCCAACTGTCACTCACCTTGTTTCATTTTTCTCTTCAACACAGGTGGTTACCATAGTAACTGATCGATGGAAGCTCAGGAACAGATTATTTTGTACCCAGCAGAATGGGTCATGTTGAAGGATCTGCAGCATTCTACTTGATGTCTTGGTCTACCCATCAGCAATGTTGATCTTGCAAGTTCTTTGTTCTGCCCTTCCTTATGTTGGCCCTGTGGCCCTTGTACAATGCAATGCAAATAAAGGGCAACAATATTAGCAACAACAACAACATCATCATCAACAACAATAATAATAACAACAACAACAACAATAATAGTCATCATAATAATAATGTCAGATTTGAATAATTCTCAGTACAACTTTGAACTGGATCCAGATTTACACAAAATGACGGAAGTGTTTCTCTGATGGTGGTTCGGGAACGAGCATCATGCCTACAGCTTGTTCACGGAATAGGAGGGGAGGGGTATTTAAATAGTACACTAAGGGCTTATTTTAGCCCTTATGTGCTATCCAGATTTTTGCACCATCCCCATTTAACATGGGGACAGCTTGGAAACATTAAGGAAAGGTCCTGCTATCATTATTCCTTTGCGTGCAAGGTTCGTGGCCTCCGCTCACATGGGAGTTAGAATCCAGCATGGATCTGGCTTCAGAGTTCCAATTCCAAGGATTTAGACTTCCACGGCTGTCATTTTAAGATCGTTTAGATTTAGCAACCTTTGGCCACTTTAAATCCACAAGAACTGTACAGATCTGGTAATAGGCTCATGTTCCGTTATATCAGCTACATCTAATTATCAGCTAGGAGTGGTCTAATTAACACCTTGGATAATCAGAGTTTTGGATTCTCTCACCATCTGATTCATTTAGCATTTTAAATAACACTGGGCTGAATATTAAAATCCGATTTTCCCTTATGATAAAAATGTTTGGATCGAATTGCGGACAATATGGTGTTCTGCAATCGGGAACGCGTTTGTGCTATTTGCGCGTTTCAGACTTTGGAGGAACTCCTAACAGGCAGGTTGCAAAAACAAGTGGGCATGTTACTACGTGCAGTATAAATGCGCCAACGCTCTGCGTACTGATCCAGACCTGCCCACTGCCGCCATCTTCTGTTCTCAGAAGTCGGAAAAAACTTAAAGTAGGCCCAAGATAGCGGTGGCAGTAGAGGTCTGGTCTGTATCCAGTCACTATACCAAAAGTGTAATTTTAGTCTATGGCAAAAATGTTATAAAAAAAAATTATATGTTATGTGTCCAAGTGCTCTATCTATACCTGGTCAACAGATGACCTGGGGAGAAAAGCTGATTATATTTGCTTTAGAAGACTATCTGTTTCTGTGGAGGGCTGAATTTCTAATGGCTGTCGTCTACTCCCAGAGCAAGACATCCAAATTTGCTATTGTTACTTAATGAACAAAGCAAAGGGGCTTCAGTCTGTAGCTTAACTTAAAGTATTAAGCTATAGACTGAGTCCTGAGTTCTGATGGGTCTGATTCTGAGTTATGATGGGTCCGATTCTGAGTTATGATGGGCGTGATTCTGAGTTCTGATGGGTCTGATTCTGAGTTCTGATGGGTCTGATTCTGAGTTATGATGGGTCTGATTCTGAATTATGATTGGTCTGATTCTGAATTATGATTGGTTCGCTTCTGAGTTCTGATGGGCCTGATTCTGAGTTATGATGGGCCTGATTATGAGTTATGATGGGCCTGATTCTGAGTTCTGATGGGCCTCATTATGAGTTATGATGGGTCCGATTCTGAGTTCTGATGGGTCTGATTCTGAGTTATGATGGGTCTGATTCTGAGTTATGATGGGTCTGATTCTGAATTATGATTGGTCTGATTCTGAATTATGATTGGTTCGCTTCTGAGTTCTGATGGGCCTGATTCTGAGTTCTGATGGGCCTGATTCTGAGTTCTGATGGGTCTGATTCTGAGTTATGATGAGTCTGATTCTGAGTTCTGATGGGCCTGATTCTGAGTTCTGATGGGCCTCATTATGAGTTATGATGAGTCTGATTCTGAGTTCTGATGGGTCTGATTCTGAGTTATGATGGGCCTGATTATGAGTTATGATGGGCCTGATTCTGAGTTCTGATGGGTCTGATTATGAGTTCTGATGGGTCTGATGTTGAGTTATGATTCCGATTCTAAGTTATGATGGGTCTGATTCTGAGTTCTGATGGGCCTGATTCTGAATTATGATGGGCTTGATTCTGAGTTATGATGGGTCTGATTCTGAGTTCTAATGGGCCTGATTCTGAGTTATGATGGGCCTGATTCTGAGTTCTGATGGGCCTGAATCTGAGTTATGATGGGCTTGATTCTGGCTTATGATGGGCCTGATTCTGAATTCTTATGGGCCTGATTCTGACTTAGGAGCATACAGGGCACATTTCAGTTTGAATGGGGAGAAAAACATATTGAAAGAGAACAAAATGGCCCTTGTCTACTGACCCATTTTGAGATAACCCAAAATGGGACCAGCCCATGAGCCATAGATTCCCTTCCTTCCTCTTTCCTTCCAGACCTGTAGAGTGTAAGACTTGCAGAATATCTGATGGAATGCCAGGTGGCCAGAATAAAAATTTGTTTGTGTTTGCATCCTGATTGGTTGTTAAGGGTAACAACTCCAATTTCCTTCTTCAAAGTTCCCTTAGATATAACTTTGAGAGTATGAGCATTCATTGGCGCTTCTATTCAAGAAAATCAGTACAGAATCATAGCTCTCTTTATGCAAATGTCCTCCTGGATAGTTTTCCCATTATTCCGACCTGTCACAATCGCTCCCCACATTTGCATAGAGAATAAAACATATTTGTAAGTTGTATGCCAAGCATAACAAATGAGGTGAGTGATAGTTTCATTAGGGATTAAACTTTAAATAATAAAACAATTTCGAAAGAATACAAACATTAAACAGCATTCATTTTGTTAAAGCAGCAATCCAACATGGAAGGGGTTTAATTAGATTCCCTAGATCTCCTAGATTCCCGAATCCTTTTCTCCTTTCCAAAATCTCTTTGGAGGAAAAATGAGTCACAGAAACTCAGACTTACAGTAGGTCATAATATAAGACCGGATTCAGAATTGCGTACAACAGGTAATTTTTGCATTCGGAATGCGAATGTACTCCGCGTGTGCGTTCTGCATGTGGGCAAATGTGGTTACGCATCAGAATGCACTATAAATTATTTCGGATTACGCACAGTAAGCCTTTAGGATGACAGGGACATGACCACCATGCGATCACGTGACCACTTAACCACGTGACCTTGCATGGTGCGCAAGGCTGTGGTATTTACAAAAAGGGGAGTTGAGGGAGAAGAATGGGGAGGTCAAAAGAGCTTCAGAAACCATAACAATGCGGGAAAGTGACAGAATTCTAAATTATTCATAGCAGTCAGATGAAACAAACAAAGGAAATAAGACTTTTGCTAAGATGTTTTTTGTCCGTCTTAACTATTTATGGGATTGCTGCTTTCAATTAAATGGTCACATTAACAGGTCACAAAATGCACCTAGAAGTCAGTCACAAGGTCGATGAAGAGCAACATGGTGGGAATTAATGTATTAAACCGGCCTCAAACATTACAATGGGCTCTTTCCGATCCGATCTTCTGAAATCAAGGGGCCAGTATTACTAAGCTGCAGGGTTTGGAGAAGTGGAGATGTTGCACATAGCAACCAATCAGATTCTAGCTCTCACTTTCCTATTACATACTAGAAAATGTCAGCGAGAATCTGATTGGATGCTATGGGCAACATCTCCACTTTTTCAAACCCCGCGGCTTAGTAAATCTGTTTAAAAATATTGAGCAGTATGGGCCAGATCCAGACTTAATAAAGACAGACGGCTTATGTGCGCCAGGTCTGTAAGTCGCCTGTCAGCTTGCACCGCACAAGCGCAGTACAAGGAATTCCTGACGCTGCGTTCACTCTCTGCATGCTGGGTGGGCCCACTCACCACACGTTCGAGAAACCCATGGAGGGTGGGCGTAGACATGCTAATCGCACCGTAAGGGCTAAATCCTTACGTATGATCCAGTATTCCGCACAAATACTTAAGGTAAGGTGCAGGACACAAAACTCCTTGACACGCGCAGGAAGATTCACAAGTCCGTCCGTAAGGCACTTCCACACGTGTAGTCTACGTGAACTACGTAAATAAAGTTACTAAGCATGCGCAGTTGAAACATACCTAAAAATACGCAAGGAATTCACCGCAAAATGGTTCCTGAATACGGCCCTTAATTTCAAACACTTAAGTCTGAATCCAGCCATTGGGCTGGATCCAGACCTAGTTAAGTCCATGATCTTAGTTACTCCTGGGCTAAACCATGTTGATTGCAGGGGAGTCATATTTAATCTGTTGCAAACAGTATTAGAGTTGAGAGGTGATGTTTCCTATCCCAAGTCTATTAACAGTGTAATAGTAAAGCTGGTCAGTATCTGTGTGCAGTAAGCAATTCAAAGATATATCCCTGCATGCAAAGAATGCTATTAACTTGGCTCCCCCTGAAATCAACATGGTTTAGCCCAAGAGTAATTACGTTCATGCACTTAACTAGGTCTGGATCAGGCCCATGATCACCATGCGATCACGTGACCACTCAACCACGTGACCTTGCATGGTGCGCAAGGCTGTGGTATTTACAAAAAGGGGAGTTGAGGGAGAAGAATGGGGAGGTCAAAAGAGCTTCAGAAACCATAACAATGCGGGAAAGTGACAGAATTCTAAATTATTCATAGCAGTCAGATGAAACAAACAAAGGAAATAAGACTTTTGCTAAGATGTTTTTTGTCCGTCTTAACTATTTATGGGATTGCTGCTTTCAATTAAATGGTCACATTAACAGGTCACAAAATGCACCTAGAAGTCAGTCACAAGGTCGATGAAGAGCAACATGGTGGGCATTAATGTATTAAACCGGCCTCAAACATTACAATGGGCTCTTTCCGATACGATCTTCTGAAATCAAGGGGCCAGAATTACTAAGCTGCAGGGTTTGGAGAAGTGGAGATGTTGCCCATAGCAACCAATCAGATTCTAGCTCTCACTTTCCTATTACATACTAGAAAATGTCAGCGAGAATCTGATTGGATGCTATGGGCAACATCTCCACTTTTTCAAACCCCGCGGCTTAGTAAATCTGTTTAAAAATATTGAGCAGTATGGGCCAGATCCAGACTTAATAAAGACAGACGGCTTATGTGCGCCAGGTCTGTAAGTCGCCTGTCAGCTTGCACCGCACAAGCGCAGTACAAGGAATTCCTGACGCCGACGCTGCGTTCACTCTCTGCATGCTGGGTGGGCCCACTCACCACACGTTTGAGAAACCCATGGAGGGTGGGCGTAGACATGCTAATCGCACCGTAAGTGTTTGGCTAAATCCTTATGTATGATCCAGTATTCCGCACGAATACTTAAGGTAAGGTGCAGGACACAA
>WWET01006149.1:6417-19155 GCA_011038615.1 Limnodynastes dumerilii
ATTTATAAATTCATTTGAGCAACCTCCATTTTGTGTGTGTAAATATATATATATGTATAAATAACTGTAATGTACCTATAATATATACTGACTTGCAATAGGAGATCATTTACAGCTCAAAGAAGTGGTCGTATAGTAAGTCTTCTTCAGTTATATCAATATTGTATCAATATTTTATTTATTTATTGCGTTTCTGTCTTTGATGGATGAAGCAAAATATCATGAAGATTAAGATGTGAGATTTATTACTTGCAAATTAACTCTAAATTATCCTGAAATTCCATTCAGTTTCACTTTATATTTATAAACTAGGCAACTGTGCAAAAATGTTATTATAAAAGTTACACGCTAACACCTCCCCCACTGCCATAATGCCCATCTCTTTCACTGTCTGCCATCAGACCCATCTCTTTCACTGTCTGCCATCAGACCTATCTCTTTCACTGTCTGCCATCAGACCCATCTCTTTCACTATCTGACATCATGCCCATCTCTTTCATTGTCTGCCATCAAGCCCATCTCTTTCACTGTCTGCCATCAGACCCATCTCTTTCACTGTCTGACATCATGCCCATCTCTTCTACTGTCTGCCATCTTGCCCATCTCTTTCACTGTCTGCCATCATGCCCATCCCTTCCACTGTCTGTCATCATGTCCATCCCTTCCACTGTCTGTCATCATGTGCATCCCTTCCACTGTCTGTCATCATCATGCCCATCTCTTTCACTGTCTGTCATCATGCCCATCTCTTTCACTATCTATCATCATGTCCATCTCTTCCACTGTCTGTCATCATGTCCATCCCTTCCACTGTCTGTCATCATGCCCATCCCTTCCACTGTCTGTCATCATGCCCATCTCTTTCACTGTCTTTCATCATGCCCATCTCTTTCACTTTCTATCATCATCATGCCCATCTCTTTCACTGTCTGTCATCATCATGCCCATCTCTTTTACTTTCTATCATCATGCCTATCTCTTCTGATGTCTATCACTATGCCCATCTCTATCACTGTCTATCATTATGCCCATCTCTACCACTGTCTATCATTATGCCCATCTCTACCACTGTCTGTCATCATTCCCATCTCTTCAAGTTTCTGTTACCATACCCATCTCTTTTACTATCTATAACCATGCCCATCTATCAAAATTTCTCTATGATAACGCCAATTTCGCTCATTGTCTTTGTTATGCTTGCCCCTCATTATTGAACCATACCCTTTTCACTCCCATTCTGATTCTCTCCAGTAACAACCATTTCTCTCCTCTACATCCTTTCTTAAACCCCAGAGTCTACAATAGCTTACATACATTCTCCTCCTTCTTCCTGCTTAGATACATTCTCCTCCTTCTTCTTTCTGCTTAGATACATTCTCCTCATTCTTCTTTCTGCTTAGATACATTCTCCACCTTCTTCTTCCTGCTTAGATACATTCTCATCCCTCTTCTTTCTGTTTAGATAATTTCTCCTCCTTCTTCTTCCTGCTTAGATACATTCTCCACCTTCCTCTTCCTGCTTAGATACATTCTCCTCCTTCTTCTACCTGCTTAGATACATTCTTCTCCTTCTTCTTTCTGCTTTGATACATTCTCCACCTTCTTCCTGCTTAGATACATTCTCCTCCTTCTTCTTCCTGCTTAGATACATTCTCCTCCTTCTTCTTCCTGCTTAGATACATTCTTCTCCTTCTTCTTTCTGCTTAGATACATTCTCTTCCTTCTTCTACCTGCTTAGATACATTCTCCACCTTCCTCTTCCTGGTTAGATACATTCTCACCCTTCTTCTTCCTGCTTAGATACATTCTCCTCCTTCTTTCTGCTTAGATACTTTCTCATCCCTCTTCTTCCTGCTTAGATACATTGTCCTCCTTCTTCTTTCTGCTTAGATAAATTCTCTTCC
The DNA here is from genome assembly GCA_011038615.1 of Limnodynastes dumerilii. NCBI lineage: Eukaryota > Metazoa > Chordata > Amphibia > Anura > Limnodynastidae > Limnodynastes > Limnodynastes dumerilii. The sequence goes on from WWET01006149.1 coordinate 8,322, forward strand.
TTCTTCTTCCTGCTTAGATACAGTCTCCACCTTCCTCTTCCTGGTTAGATACATTCTCATCCTTCTTCTTCCTGCTTAGATACATTCTCCTCCTTCTTCTTTCTGCTTAGATACATTCTCCACCTTCCCCTTTTCCTTCCCCTCCCCCCTNNCCTACTTGAATAGTGAGTGCCATCCCTGTCAAATCCTGGCCACAGCCCTGCTTCTTGTCTACCATCTGTTATAACAAATTTCCTTCCTCTTGAATCTATAACCTCAGTTCTCACCTAAAGAAACCAGGTCCCTACAATAAAAAGGTTTGTAACAAATCACTATAGTGACCCTGTGCCAGCTTCATTATCTTGTCTCATCAGAATGAAGGTGAATAGGTCCTAGTGCAACAACAAATACTACTACTTCCTTACTTTAAGTCTCTGGTTGAGTCATGGGGGGGCGGACCCTCAACTACGGCTGTCTTACACACACGGCCGTAATTTGCTGAAAGATAGCTACTGCGCATGCGTAGTAACTATTGTACGTAATCTACGTATCATTTCGGTACTTAGGTTGCGTATATGCGGTCTGAACGACCGCATATACGCAATCTACCTACCGAATCGACCGTGTGTGTAAGACGGTCGTAGTTAAGGTTCCAATATATATAGGGAACTGAGAAGCGCTGTGATATACAAATGGAAGGGACAATGTTGATCCAGTATTGAGCATAGAGATCTATATATCTATATTGCGTGTGCCAAACAAGCTGGCACCGGAGATATCACATATGGTATACAGGATATGCACAGTCAGTAATGAAGACAATATAATACATGTGGACTCTCTCCTCAGAAGCGGTATGCACTAATCCCAATGTCAAATATCCATATACAGTTATACAGTCAATCAAAATCCAAATTCAGAATAGTCCCAAAAAAGGGGGGGGGATGATAGGCAGATCAGCCCCTCACTGATTCCAAATGGTGTAAAAACAACGTTCTTGAGTGGTACCTCAAAGAAAGAAAAAGCAGAACAACAGCAGCATCAATGTATGAAACGAGTGCATATGATTCTAAAACAAACAAGTTTTATTCAAACATCATAAAAAAGAGTGTAAACGGCATATTTAAAAGAACTATAGAAGCGGGCAATGACCGCAATAAAAAGCAAAGCAAGAAAAAACCAGAAATAAGGTAATCCCAGGCAACATGTGCTGTGAGAAAGGAACCCGTCCTGGCTCCGAAACGCGTCGCTGATCCCCTTGGAAACCCCTGCACACGTCCGTCTCCCTCTACGCATCTGACGTCATCTCCACAGCTCCCCGGGTTTTTGCTGTTACAGACGCATAGGGAAGTACGGCACATATTGCCTGGGATTACCTTATTTCTGGTTTTTTCTTGCTTTGCTTTTTATTGCGGTCATTGCCCGCTTCTATAGTTCTTTTAAATATGCCGTTTACACTCTCTTTTTTATGATGTTTGAATAAAACTTGTTTGTTTTAGAATCATATGCACTCGTTTCATACATTGATGCTGCTGTTGTTCTGCTTTTTCTTTCTTTGAGGTACCACTCAAGAACGTTGTTTTTACACCATTTGGAATCAGTGAGGGGCTGATCTGCCTATCATCCCCCCCCCTTTTTTGGGACTATTCTGAATTTGGATTTTGATTGACTGTATAACTGTATATGGATATTTGACATTGGGATTAGTGCATACCGCTTCTGAGGAGAGAGTCCACATGTATTATATTGTCTTCATTACTGACTGTGCATATCCTGTATACCATATGTGATATCTCCGGTGCCAGCTTGTTTGGCACACGCAATATAGATATATAGATCTCTATGCTCAATACTGGATCAACATTGTCCCTTCCATTTGTATATCACAGCGCTTCTCAGTTCCCTATATATATTGTTTTTGCTCTGTTCATTTTGAGGGAGTTGTAGATTCCTCTTAGGTTTTCTGAGTAGCTGCAGTGTTAGCGCTGACCGTTCCCCACCTTTTCTTGTTCCTGATTCAGTTTTCTACTATACGGAACGGGCAGCTGCTTCCCTTTAGTCCGGTTTTTTACTTTATTTTATTTTATTTATTTTATTTTGTATTATTTGCCTTTTGAAACTTCTATTACTTCGATTGAGTTCGCTGTTGTAGATATATATATCCTTGATCAAGACCCCTATTCATCATGTTTTCATGGAGAGATGATAGACAGTCCAGATTACAAGGTATTTTCAATAGACCCCCGGAAGGAGAGAATATTAACTACAAAAAATCCCTGTCCAAATTAGAAAATCTCCTATTAAAGGAGAGCCGCATTTGGTGGGAAATTGCATGCCTGGAGAAATATCATGCGGAGAAAATAGTCCCTAAGGGACTGATTATAGATAAAGTGGCATCTATAGAAGTTAAAGATGATAATTTCCACGTCAAGTGGAATCAGATTTTAGAAAAATGCTCATTGAGTCTGATGGAACTAATCATTTCAGAGAGAGGAGCGGTTCTCAATCAGACCAAACGTGAAATTGAAGAAACACAAAATAGACTTATCCCATTTTCCCATCTAGAAGAATTTAAGAGCATTGAAACCCACATTAATGATAGAGTCAGAAAAAATGAGGAAGTTATTATCAAACGGAAATTTGGGAAATTCATGAGGGACGGGATTGAAAACAACCTAGGGAGCCCTATGGAGGTGGAGATCTTTAGAGATGAAGGGACAGCACATCCCCCAGGTCACCCCCCCTTACTCCCTACCTTACCACCGCCCCGTCCAGCCCCCAAAAATCAAGGGCCACCACCACGACCCCCCACTCATAACATCTACACGCCAGACAGATCTCCAAGGCGGAGGGTAGATTATTTTACTCCTAGGAGATCACCCTTCAGGAGGGGACATCATCCTGGGTACAATCACGTACAGAACAACCAGTATGATCAACAGAGGTACCGTTCACCTTTTTTTAGAACCCCATATAAATCGCAAAGGACTCACTGGAATGGAGAATATCAAGATAGACAGGGAGGAGGCCGTAGAACACCCAGAAGGGAATCCCACCCGTATGACCTTGGCAGGGACTACGGGTACCCCACCACTATCCATAACCGATACGAAGCCCCAAGAGAGGAGGTTTTTAGGACACCTTTTTTAGAAAGAGGCAGGAGAAGAGGACACTCCCCTTGAATATGCACCCTGTTCCCCCCCCATTTCCCACTGATGATGTGAAGACCGTTTTTAGAGTCAGAGGTAAAAGGGGAGGGAATAAGAAGAATAAAAGAATAAGGTACACTAATAAAAAGAAAGTAATCGCCAATAAGGATAAACTCATCCCCACCATCCCCATCGAAGAGAACACTTCCACCATTTTTAATTTAAGTGATCGTGTCTTGACTAGGGAGGAGGAAAGTATTCTCTCCAAGGGATTAAAATTTGCCCCTACCATTTCCAGCAATGATTTTCAATTGTTCCTGGATGTACAGAAATTTACTAGACGCCTCTCTCTCAAAAAGTTTTTCTGTGACTCTACCAGAAGCACTACAGTTGGTTCTATCACCAGGGGGACGGTCAACAATGACTCCCATTCAGGGGCGACGAGTACGTTGCCAAGTTCCATCTTAGGGAGCCCCAGTACAGAGCGCCCCGATGTGGAGATGGAGAGTGGAAGATCCTTTAAAGGTAAATCCACCTTCTTTCCCAGACACAAGAGGGGTCCCCTGGTAGAAACCTTCGAAAAACTAGTCCTAGCAGATTTTAGAAAGATGCATGCCTCTAAAAGGAACAAAAGGAATCCAAATCTCACTAAAAAAGAAAGAATAGCACTAGACACCTTGAGAAAGGACTCCGGGATTATTATTAAACCAGCGGACAAGGGGGGTGGGGTAGTCATAATGAATATCCTTGACTACCGAAAAGAGGTGGAGCGTCAATTAGAGGACTCCACTACATATAAAAAACTTAAAGGGAACCCCACGGAAAGATTACAACTCAGCCTCCGGAACTGGTTAGTCCCTTTTCTAGACAAGGGCACTATTACAAAAGACATTGTTTCCTTTATTATTAATGACGAACCCTCAGTACCAGTGTTTTATATACTACCAAAGATACATAAAAGCTTAGTTAACCCCCCTGGTAGACCGATTGTTGCTGGCACAGATTCAATAACGGCCAATCTATCGCAGTATATCGATCACCATTTGCAGAGATTCATGCCCCAAATACAATCTTATCTTAAGGACACGAGAGACATTCTATGTATTTTAAAAGAGATTAAATGGGAATCTGGATTTAAATTGGTCACAGCTGATGTCAGCTCCTTGTATACTGTTATTGCCCACACAGATGGTCTGGAAGCAGTGGGACAATTTCTACACACCTCTGACTATAGCGAGGATTTTCAGCAGTTCCTCATAGAGGGCATACACTTTATTCTGGCTAACAACTATTTTCATTTCCTTGATTCCTTTTTCCTCCAATTAAAAGGCACCGCCATGGGGACCAGGTTTGCCCCCTGCTATGCCAACATGTTCATGGCAGTCTGGGTGGGTGGGGGGGGGGCATTTAAATAGGGCAGTATGGGCTGGGTTTAGCGAAACCCTAAACCTAACACTAACCCTAATTTGTAACCCCCAACCACAAAAACCGGAGAGCAGAGCAGAACACAGTGTGCAAGTACAGCAGTCAAAATGAGAACATGGACCCATGCCGAAGTACAATTTTTTCTACAATCCAAAAGTGGCGCAGTCAACATTATGCTGCTGGAATGGTAGCAACATAACCCCTTCCCCTCCTCTGCCAACAGAGGGCAGCACTAAGCTGTCAGCTTCTGGCAATGTATCAGTAACGGCATTTAGCACTCATATCCATAGTGCATTGTGCTTTCTTAGCTGCCAGATGTTGACAGCTTACACCTGTTGCTGTTGCAGAGTGGGCACCTGCCATAGGTCTCCCTCTCCTGCAGACCCCATGACAGCTGCACCCCCTGCTTCCACAATAATTATGTCATTGCATGTTGCAGTAAGGCACTGTCTCTTAAATTCATGGTGTACTGTAGGTCTTGATTGTCTTAATCTGCAGTTGGTCCTCCAAAGTATTGGAAATAAAGCTAGAGAAGCTGAAGGAGTAAATGAAACACAATTAACTATATTAGGTAACCATGGCAATCAAAATCATATTTTAAATCTTTCTTTGCAACAGACACAGATCTTAAGGGATGCAAAACAGTTCCAAATTATCTGGCAGAGGCCATTGCCAAAAAAACATTGCACAAGTCATGCTGATGATGAGTCAAAGCAGAGATGATTATCATGACACCTGGTTGAAATTAATAGAATGCTGAAATATACTGACACCTCATCTCAATCTGAAACTCCAGGTATCGGTAGAATCCTGAAGCATTACTTTACTTCTAAGACAGTCAGTTTAAACTCTGGGAGAAAGAAAGGGATTTTGGTGATCCACCACAATAATATCACTGCTAGAGAGTCACTGAACTCTACATTACATCCAATCCTATTGCTTTGGTGTGAAGACTGACTGGCAATGTAGTATGCTATTATATAATTGTGTTAGGTTTATGTGTGTGCACCATGGTCCATTATAGAATTAGAATTATACAAATATTCATCTACCATCATTTATACAACGTTGTATCCAGAGAAAAGTTAATGTTACATTTTAAGCAATGCATATATATATATATAGGACAGGTCCATCAGATACTATAAACATAAGGAGCTAAATTAACAAAAAAAAATGTTTTTCAGTTTGCTCCTAAGATGCAGTTTTGAGCAAAGGATGCATAGGGACCCAAAATTGCAATGGTTCACTCAGCTGCACAGCTAAACACCCCACGTACAATAGCCAGGTTCCAGCTCAAGTTTTCATACTCCTGGGAACAGAGGATAGTGGCGGTGCGAAGATCAGTAGGTATAGAGGCAACAGTGTTATTCTATTGTAATACCAAGGCCACTTTTGATCGCAAAATGCCATTCCAGCTAAGTTTGGATTGGTGCAATACGGTCCAACCAGATAGAAATTAGATTTTAGGATCTGGCCCAAAAACAGGGAAAGGCCTGCTATACATGGTGGGCAATTGCATTCATCGCAGGCCCATCTGCTAGAGAAAGTTAAACAGGGCTTCAGAAATCATTAAAAGTTTGTTTACTCACCATTCAGCAGCTACCAGCTTCCTGCAGAGATCAGACAATGGAGCGGACATCACCCATTCAATGTCCTACAGAAAGAGTGCATGACTCATCCTATGAATTGAATGAGTGATGTTAGCTACATTGGGCTGGATCCACACCTACAGGCGCCTTACACCCCATGCACTCCCCGCTGTCGGTAGTAAATCTTATGGCCACATCGCTGATCGTAACAGGGCTTCCCCCACCCCATCCCCTAATTATCATGTCTATCTCCGCCTTTACAGCGGAGATACGACATGCAAAATGGGGGGAAAGCCCCCTTTTTTACATAACAGCCGGCGAACGTAACGTACGTTACATTTGCCGGCCCTAATGGTGTCGTAAGAAGGTTGTGCGCATGTGCACAACCTTAAAAACAGGGGAATTACGTACGACATGTATGTAATTCCCCTGATGGCCGTTCTTCAGGATCCGGCCCATTGTCTGATCTATGCAGGAAGCGAGCAGCTGCTAAATGGTAAATACACAAAGTTTTATTGATTTACTAATGGGTTGCAATCTAGCTTCCCCCACCAAGTCACGAAATAAGAATCAAGGTTAATAAAACTATATCTGAGCTCAGCTGTACGCTTACATGTTTCTAAACCTCACAATCTGAAGCCACTTTCTTATAGTTTATTTTCTTTCTTTCTTTCTTTCTTTCTTTCTTTCTTTCTTTCTTTTTACGCATGTAAGTACTTTAAGCACGGACTTGTAAATCGCACTTGGGAACATACATACAGAGGGGTGTGGTTGTTTTCCGTACGTTCAAAGTTACGTGAAAGTGGGCAGGGGGGCATTTAAATGGGCTTTTGGGGGCGCGATTAGCAAGATACACATGTACGGAAGAAACATACGCGTCAGTGGCGCACCCAGGGGGGGTTCTGGTTGCCCAGAAACCCCTCCAGATTTAAAAATGAGGAAAAAAATATTGAAAAATCAGCAAAAAATTTGAAAATTCAAAAAGGGGCGTGGCTTTGCGGGTACCTGACATGGAGGAAGATGGTCCTGGCTTATGCTGCATTAGGAAAGCAGGTGGGAATGGTGATTGGGTCACTACAAAATACAACAGTGCTTATGCACTGACACAGGCTCTGTACATTGTGTAATGTGCTCTACTAATGCATTGTATACTGCTATTACTATTAGAGCTGTTCCTGCAATATAAAAATTCTATTTTAATACCAAGGCCACTTTTGATCGCAAAATGCCATTCCAGCTAAGTTTGGATTGGTGCAATACGGTCCAACCAGATAGAAATTAGATTTTAGGATCTGGCCCAAAAACAGGGAAAGGCCTGCTATACATGGTGGGCAATTGCATTCATCGCAGGCCCATCTGCTAGAAAAAGTTGAACAGGGCTTAGGAAATCATTAAAACTTTGTTTACTCACCATTCAGCAGCTACCAGCTTCCTGCAGAGATCAGACAATGGAGCGGACATCACCCATTCAATGTCCTACAGAAAGAGTGCATGACTCATCCTATGAATTGAATGAGTGATGTTAGCTACATTGGGCTGGATCCACACCTACAGGCGCCTTACACCCCATGCACTCCCCGCTGTCGGTAGTAAACCTTATGGTCGCATTGCTGATCGTAACAGGGCTTCCCCTGCCCCATCCTCTAATTATCATGTTTATCTCCGCCTTTACAGCGGTGATACGACATGCAAAATGGGGTGGAAAGCCCCCTTTTTTACATAACAGCCGGTGAACGTAATGTACGTTACGTACGCCGGCCCTAATGGCGTCGTAAGAAGGTTGTGCGCATGTGCACAACCTTAAAAACAGGGAAATTACGGACGACATGTATGTAATTCCCCTGATAGCCGTTCTTCAGGATCCGGCCCATTGTCTGATCTATGCAGGAAGCGAGCAGCTGCTAAATGGTAAATACACAAAGTTTTATTGTATTGATTTAGGGTTGCAATCTAGCTTCCCCCACCAAGTCACGAAATAAGAATCAAGGTTAATAAAACTATATCTGAGCTCAGCTGTACGCTTATATGTTTCTAAACCTCACAATCTGAAGCCACTTTCTTATAGTTTATTTTCTTCCTTTCTTTCTTTTTACGCATGTAAGTACTTTAGGCACGGACTTGTAAATCGCACTTGGGAGCATACATACAGAGGGGTGTGGTTGTTTTCCGTACGTTTAAATTTACGTGAAAGTGGGCAGGGGGGCATTTAAATGGGCTTTTGTGGGCGCGATTAATAAGATACACACATACAGAAGAAAAATACGCGCGTAAGTACACACATAGGGTTCATTGTGCCCTATGGAGGCGTAAGTCACCGAAAAATCCGTCCATGCTAGGGGAGTGTCATGGGTGTTACCTTCCTAAGTGCATGAATAAAAACCCGCACGTAGTAAACACGCATCTGTGAATCCGGTGCGATATGGTTAGAAGAGTCATACTAGCCTAATTTTATTTTAATGGACCATTCTAAGGAGAGAAATTAGTAGCAGAAAGAGAGAATTATTAATGCCACTTTATAGGTCATTGGTACAACCTCACCTGGAATATTGGGTTTAGTTCTGGAGGCCATATCTTCACATAGACATAAATCAGAGACTGTTCCAAGAAGTGAAACTATAATTGTGAATGGCCTGTGTCACAAAACACATCCCCTCTGGGAGATCCCGGGGGGAAGCCATTGATGCCTACAAGTGGCTTAATGATGTGATTTATGCAAATCTTGTCATTAAGCTCCGCCTCCTGTCAATCCCTATTGTGATCTCTAGTGTTCTAGGGGTGGGCTTGATTACTGACATTCTGACATATTCCTCTGACCTACCAAGATGACATGTTATGTTGGACACTCACACGTGTAAGGAAGAATAAAAGCATAAACAAACCCTAAGAATCCAAGTTGTGGTTCTATGCATCTGACCGAGGACACAAAGTTATACTGTCAGGGGATTGGCAGGCAGTATAGGAAGGGTTAAAATGTTTGTTGCTAAACATCAGACGTGTACACATTTATTAGAATACTAAAGCCTTGTCAGGATTATTTGAACATTGGTGGGATTTCCTCAGTGCTGGGATGATTTCCCTGTCAAGATGTATATGTGCCAGGATTTCCTCAGTGCTGGGATGATTTCCCTGACAGGTTGTATATGTGCCAGGATTTCCTCAGTGCCAGGATGATTTCCATGTCAGGACGTATATGTGCCAGGATCTCCTCAGTGCCGGGATGATTTCCCTGTCAGGTTGTATATGTGCCAGGATTTCCTCAGTGTCGGGATGATTTCCCTGTCAGGTCGTATATGTGCCAGAATCTCCTCAGTGCCGGGATGATTTCCCTGTCAGGTTGTATATGTGCCAGGATCTCCTCAGTGCCGGGATGATTTCCCTGTCAGGATGTATATGTGCCGGGATTTCACGTTCAGTACATTTATTGTGCTGGGATATTAGGTGCCGGGATATCATCTTGGTGGGTCATAAGAAAATGTCAGGATATCAGCAGCCGGTATTATTTGCATGCCGGGATTCTTGCTGGAGGGAAATTTGTGCAGGGTTTTCAGCCACCGTGGTGACTAGCCCCATACTACTCTTAGAATAGTGGTATACATTCAAATGTGCATAGTTCATCATTGCACACATTTGCGTGGACACATTTCTTATGGATATGTGCAGTGTTAAAAAAAAAAAATTGCATATGCTACAACCACTGCTACTCATTATGAGGCTCTCAGCATTTCCAGTATGGTACAGGTTATATGACATAAGTGAACGGAAACCACATTATTTGTGTTTGTCTGTCACAGCCAGCACTGGTAGGTAAGGTACACTGTCTTACTTAGCATGGTTTGCCAGCCCCCACTTCACAGTCCTTACCATATGCAAGGTCTCATGAATACACAAATTGGTGGTTGCTGAAATCAATTTATAGGTTCAAACCCTCCGCTCTTTTGGTCTCACTGACACTGCTCTCTACTGGTTTTCCTCCTATCTCTCTGACTGCACCTTCTCTGTTTCCACCCCTAGCTCATCTTCCCTTCCCTCTCCGCTCCCTGTTCGTGTCCCCAGGGCTCTGTCCTTGGCCCACTCGCTTTCTCCCTCTACACCTCCTCATTGTGTAACCTCATCAGCACCTTTGGTTTCAACTACCACCTCTATTCTGATGACACCCAAATCTACCTCTCCTCCCCTGACCTCAACCCCTCTATTTTGTCTAAGATTTCCAAGTGCCTCCACATGGATGGCCAGACGCTTCCTCAAGCTGAATATGGACAAAACGGAAATTATTGTATTTCCTCCCCCTAGGAATTCCTCCCCGCCCTCCATCACGATAACCGTTGGTGATACCTCTGTCTCCTCATCCCCTCAAGTTCGCTGCCTAGGTGTCATCCTTGACTCCTCACTTTCCATCCGTGCCCTCTCTCATTTTTATCATTTCCACCTACGCAACATTGCACGCATCCGTCCCTTCCTCACCAATGAAGCTACTAAAACCCTTATCCACTCTTGAGTCATATCACGCCTCGACTACTGTAACCTCCTCCTCATAGGTCTCCCGCTCACCCGTCTTGCCCCCATTCAATCTATACTCAATGGTGCTTCCAGGCTCATCTTCCTCTCATGCCACTCTACCTCGGCCTCTCCTTTATGTCAAACCCTCCACTGGCTTTCTGTCCGCTTCAGACCTCTCTTTAAACTCCTTAC
>WWET01006149.1:25380-43448 GCA_011038615.1 Limnodynastes dumerilii
ATAAATAAAACTATAAAATAAATTTAAAAATATATATTTTTCAGTAAAAAAAAATGCAAAGTGTGGCATGCTATTAACCCGTAGCATGCTGACACATATAGTACTAGAAAGCACAGCATGCCCATGCATTGCAAGGCATGCTGTGCCTTTTAGTACCATAAGCAGCAGCATGCTGCGCATTTTTTGTAGACATAGGCCATTTAAAAAAAAATATTTTTAAATGCTTAATTTAAAAAAATTTCTTTCCTTTTACATGTGGGATTTTTTTTCAAGTGGGTGATTTTAAATAAATCGACACACACCCAGCTCTTTTATCTGACGATTTTTACGAACATTTTTCAGCAATGTTTTGATAGTAAATGCAGCTAGTTCAAAATTCCCACCCAAAATAAAAGCCAAAAGCAGCAATTTATTTTAAAAAATCGCCTTTAGTAAATGTCCACCTTGCTGTCTGCACATATATCCCTATGTAAATTTAGGGTTAGCATTATTTGGATTTGAAATAAGAAATCTAATGACAGATGCATAAACTTTCACTTCTTTCCTTCAAGGTTTCTAATCATTGACCTTTCAGTAGTAGAAAAGATTTACAATTCATACGTGGCAAGATAGTCCTGCTGCTTCTATGTAGACTTTAGCTGAAATTCACAATTCTCTGAGTACTCTCTATATGAATTGCTAAAAAATTTCAGCAAGAGCCCACAAAGAATGATGATTCTTTGGATATGAAAATGACAAGTTAAAACAATTTCCATCCTCGGAGCAGAGTGAAGGTAACGCCAGCCCTTGGCAATAATCTTACATTTTGACATTGTAAACTGATTCTCTTGGTGGCTTGCTATCCCTTGTCCTGAGCTTGATCATCAGCACCCCAGGCTACAAATGCTCGGTGATTGGGAGTCTTGATTCTAGCTAGTGGAATTTTTGATGATTCGTGTTAAAATGAGCTTTACCCAATGGGAAGCAGAGCTTGTGCGTCTCCCTCGGACCCCTAGAAGGGGTATATAACCGAACAGCATCTCAGGTGGAACTTTGCTCTGGAACTATCAGTCTTGGATACATCAATCTCTCAGGATGACCGTGGAAAAACAAGTCAAAGTCAGCAGCTCCGCTGTGCGTTATGGCGCATCCTATGGAGGGAACAGACTGTTCTCTGCGGGCAGGAGTAGCTTTAGGTCTGGCGGTGGATTTGGAGGTGGATTTGGAGGTGGATTTGGAGGTGGTTTTGGAGGTGGATTTGGAGGTGGATTTGGAGGGATTGGTCTTTCCAGAGCGGCTGGGCTAGGCGCAGCAGGTGGAGCAGGCTTTAGAGCTGGTTTTGGTGGCGGTGCTGGTCTAAGAGCTGGATTTGGTGGAGGAGCAGGCTTTGGATTCGGTGGGGGAGCAGGCTTTGGTGGGGGCGCAGGAGCAGGGTTTGGCGTCGGGGGTGGTGCAGGAGGCAGACTTGGAGGAGCCGCAGGGATTCTAAGAGGACGTCTAGGAGGTAGAGGTTTCAAAATAGGTAGCTATGGCTTGGGACCTTCCTTTGGCTTCAGACCAGGATTTGGGGGACCAGGGGGATTTGGGGGACCAGGGGGATTTGGGGGACCTGGAGGCCTGGGAGGTGCCCCAGGCGTTTCTGATATGCCATCCATTGACCCATCCCTGCCCTCTGTGGACACTGTCCAAGTCACCCGCCTGAAGGAGAAGGAGGAACTTCAGCACCTGAACAACAAGTTCGCTTCATTCATTGACAAGGTACTCTCACAGCTGTACTTATGGATGTATCCTTGGACTGGACAGAAAAATACAATGGAAGTTTATGTACCTGAATAATAGAGTTTTCTTAATTAAATGTGATTTTAATTAGTTCTTAGCTGTTGGATAGAACGATATATAATATATACCTTTACAACATAGAGACTTTAGTTAACTATAGTACGTTTTAAATGCATTGTGCTGCCAATTATTGATTGATAGACATTGGATTTTTGTTCCTTTAGACCAGGCCTGGCTAACCTGTGGCTCTCTAGGTGTTGTAAAACTACATATCCCAGCATGCTTTATCTGCTTAGTTATAGCTGATACCTAACAAAGCATGCTGGGAGTTGAAGTTTCACAACATCTTAAGAGCCACAGGTTGACCAGGCCTGCTATAGACTATATCAGTGTGTTGATTTATAAATAGATAACCTACATCATATTGATTCTTTGATGCCATTGTCATATTGAGAGATGCAAATCTGTAATTGAATGTTACCATTACTTATATCTAGCCTGGTGCTACATTTGCAAAAATAGTTAAATGGCTCAGGACCACAACAGATAATAATAAAAATAACAATTATTATATTTATAAATATGATATCACTATTATATTTACATTTCTAGTCTTTTTGAGTCAGCTTATTATGTAGCATATAGAACAATTTACTCTCATGTGTTAAAAAAAATTGAACTGCTAAAAATAGTTTGTAAAGAACAGGAAAGCAAGTGGAAAGTTACACCTAGGCAAAAGCATGTTGAATATCAGTGAAAGTCAAATTAATTGTATGCTTTACATGCAGGGATAATGCTTTTCATTTGCTTCTTGCACACACATACTGACCAGCTTCACTTTTATTTATTTAGGCTAGGAAACATCACCTCTCAAATAAAACACTATTTACACCAGATACATTTTGTCTCCCCTGCAATTCAACATGGTTTTACACAGGTGTAAATATCCACCTGATTTCCTCTTATTTCCCAACTCTGGATCCAGTCCAAAGATAATAAAAATAATTGCCTTTAAATGTTACCCACAAACTGCTAGGGCCAGATTTACTAAACTGCGGCTTTGGAAAAAGTGGAGATGTTGCCCATAGCAACCAATCAGATTTTAGCTGACATTCTCTATTATGTAAAAAGAAAGTGAGAGCTAGAATCTGATTGGTAGCTATAGGCAACCTCACCACAGCTTAGTAAATCTGGACCCTAGTATTAATTGGATTACAAAAATACATGCACATGCACTCTATATAATGTAAATATTATAATTTTTTTAATTCCTTAAATGTGTTTTCTTTCTATTTTCATGTTTGACTATATTATATATTAATATTTAGTTCTGCCTAACATAGGCTACAATTAATGAAACAAACTACCATAAAGTAGTGACTTAAATATAAGTCATTTGCGTTTACTATAACAAGCACGGGCAAGCAGGATTCAATAATTTGATCATGGTAGTTTAGGAATGTAATAAAAGTTTAAAAAGTGTTCTAATATATATTTCCCCTTTAATTACTCATGGGCACCAACATAGGAAACAGTATTGAATAATACTAGTCACCTGAAAATCCTCTATGTCAATGCTGATATTTAACACACTTCTTCTTGTGGTCAGGTCCGCAGTCTGGAACAACACAATGCCATCCTGAGAGCTCAGATCAATTTGTACAACCAGAGCGACCCAAGTGGACCAGCCAATGCCTCTGTGGTTTCAACCACAGCCGTTGCTGGCTACAAAGCCCAAATTGAAACCTTATCACACGCCAAGACTGCATATTTGGCAGAAATTGATCACTACAAGCTAGTGATTGAAGAACTTCAAGCCAAGTAGGTTGTTTAGTGGACTCTTACTACTACCAAAGCTCTGATTTTATATGTTAATATTTATAAATATGAGTATTTTTTAATGCATTAGCATCTATTTAGCGTTATTGTTTTCTTTATGGTACACCATTTCCTTTGTTCACTTAAAGTTTTACTAAAGACTACAATGTACAGCTGATGTACATATTAACCAATCATTTTCTAGCTACGATTTTGTAGAACAGGCATAGGCAGCCTCTGGATCTCGGCCTCTTCTAGAATGTACTTCATAGTTGATAGCTGGAATTTGATTGGTTGCATCTTCAGTGCTCCTCTTTAGAAACTTTAAGAAATGTTCCCTTCAGTTACCCGTCACCCATGGTTTGGACAGCCCCTGCTAAGTGCATTGATGTTACCACCTTAATAATGAGGGCACTGCCCAGAAGAGAGAGACTATTGTCCTTAGATTATCTATGTAGACCAGATGGAGAACAGATTAGTCTTTGATGGAGTTGTTCAAATGAATGTCATGTCAAGTGTAAAGGAAATGGAGAGAGTGTGGGCCGTATGCAGACTCCTGGATGTGTAACATATACGTCCGGAGTTTAACGTGTTTGACTACTGTGCATGCGCAGTAAATTTATAATGTAATCTACGTATCTTTTCCTTACGTAGATTGCGTATATGCGGTCTTTAAGACGTATGGAAAAGATACGTAGATTATGTTATAAATTTACTGCGCATGCACAGTAGTCAAACACGTTAAACTCCGGACGTGTATGTTATATGGCCCTGTATAACAAACACAGGGCCGTATTCAGAGATCCGTTTTCGAGGGTAATGCGCATGCGTAGTAACTTTATTTACTTAGGTTATGTAGAATATACACACAGAAGCGCTTTAGGCACGGGCAAGTGAATCGCACTTGGGAACATACGAGCGGATGGGCGACGTAGAAATCCGTACAAAGAAAATTTACATAAACGTGGGTGGGGGGGAGGTATTAAAATGAACGCATGGAGGCGCGGTTATAACGAATCGCACGGACGGAGCACGTATACACCCGTAAGTACTCACATAAAGTACAGTGTGGTTTAGGGACTCGTAAGTAAGGGGTTGTTGGTGGGTGTTTCCTTGCTCCGGCCGTGTGTATAATTGCGTACATTAAAAAACCGGTTCTCTGAATACGGCTCACTGTTAACAAATATCTTATGGATTAACAAAAAAAAAAAATATATATATATATATATAGGTATATAGATATCAGTGACACACCTACATAGTTACCGAGGATCTGTAGACAATGAGTAGGGAGAGGTAGATAGCTGAGGTTCCACTACACAGCAACTGTTAGGCGACTGACATAAATGCTTTATTGTATTTTTATTAGAATTTAAGATATCAATGTATATATATTGTAATAAATAGAATATATCATAATTTTTAGTATATATCATTTTTTATAGTAAGTGAAATCATTAAATACAGTATAAAATCAGTACTGATTAAAGAAAAATACAGTATGAAGTCAATGTCAGCTATAATACTGACCCAACCGATTATTTCTGTCTGTAGATATGATGAAGACAGCGGAAGCACAAAGACACTGGAGGCTGAATGGACAACGCTTAAAGAGGTCAGGATCATTAAAGGTTTCCATAACAACCTAACTTAGCTCTCCATAACCAACCCCACAGTATTAACTTCTAAGGCAATGGTGTCTTGTAGTGTAAAAGTCCTATATTTACTTTCACAATCCTTATTCTTATTCTTATTCAATTACAATATATTCAATTACACTAGTAATTGGCAAATACCTTTTAATATAGCTTCTTATATATGACATATTAATAGGAGTTTACCAAACAAGGCAATATCCATCTACAGACATAGACCACACCACCCAATCTGTCTCTGATACCTGAATGGACAGAGAGTTCCAGTATTCATGATCATAATTGGTGCCCTTAGATGTGTTCACCATGGTGTTCATTGGGAAAATTAGTGTATTGTAAAGAAAATGCACCCCCTCCACTAAAGCCCTATGCCTTTTACCGAAGTTACTCATTCTCCTGTGGCCTTTAATATTAATATAATGACCAGCAGAGATTACATTATCTAATGTATAATTTGTCTATGTGAAGAAATGACACGTTTTTCTACCTTTCTTCTAGGATGTTGATCACTTATACCTGACCATCTTTGATTTACAAACCAAACTCACTGGAGTTGAAGATCAAATAACTCTATCCAAACAAGTATATGATGCTGTAAGTATAAGCTAATATAGAATAGAGAACATGATTAGAAGTGGCAATATAGTATTATATGCTAATATAGAATAGAGAACATGATTAGAAGTGGCAATATAGTATTATAGTAAAGCTGGCCATACACTAGTAAGATTATCGGTCCCAGCAGGGGGTGGGCCGATAAACGGGATGATTTCCCACTAGGGAAATGTCCTGTTATCAGCACCATACACCTCCTCTGCTGGGACCGATAATCCTAGCAGAAGAGGGGAGGGGGCAGCGCTCTCTATGTTGCTGCTGCTGTATATCTATGTACAAAGCTGCTTTGACAGTTTTGAAGGTATACTTTACAGTTGTCAGAGCAGAATAGTATCCCTGATCCCTGCCTGTACTCCCTGCAATAGCCGCTGCTGTATATCTATGTACTATGCTGCTCTGACAGCTGTAAAGTATACCTGCAAAGCTGTCAGGGCAGCTTTGTACATAGATATAAAGCAGCAGCAGCTTTGAAGAATAGAGAACCATTCATCTTGCTCCCGATTTAAATTAAACATGTTGAAAGATCAAATAATCGTACAGAGCGTTTCTGGTGCGTTTATTTGCCGTTTCAAAAATTGATCTGTACCATAGACTAGAGCGATTATTTGCCCGATCACCCGATAAATGGGTGATTGGGCCGATAATCGCTCTAGTGTATGGCCAGCTTAAGACTTCAATATAATGATTACTTTACTACATACTCCAGAACTAATTAACAATTAACTAATTTATTTGAATCTTTTGCACTCCTTATATTGCAACATGGTTTTACTCAGGTCTACACATACACCTTCATTGTCTTTACTCTCAAGCTCTGGGTCAGACACAGTGACCTCTACAACCAGTTATATAAATATCACTGCATTTTGTCAAATATTTGCAGTGTTTGTCCATTAGTCAAAAAAAAAAAAGGATAGTGTTTTATTTCACAGATTTTATACTGTAGATAAGACGCCATCTAACACGGGTTTAATGATCAATGTTGACCCTTTGTTCCTTTGTATGACTTGCAGAAAGTCAGGGAAGTGCAGACTGTTGTTACCAGTGGCAACAGAGCAGCTGTTTCCATTTCATTTGACAACTACGCTCAAGCTGTGGATCTGACATCAGCAATCTCTGATATGAAAGCACAGTATGAAGTACTTGTTCAGAAGACCAAACAAGAAGCCTTCTCCGCAGCCCAGAATAAGGTATAAGATTTTTTTATTGGTTAATGACAAGTTCCCAGCCTTTAAGTATGTATTTTGCAGTAGCCAAAGCTGCTTTAGTTCCTTCACTGAATTTACCCATATCTACTATTTCTAAATACTGTATAGTATTCATACTTGCCAACTGTCTCTGAATATCAGTGTTCCTCCCTGACTCCCTGAAGTGTTGGCCAATTTCCCTGATGCTGATTCAGTTCCAGAAGTCATTGTGTTATGATGACAACATTCAGAAACGGTGTCCTATTTCTCGGCACTGAGATGTGGAGATGACCATTTTCATGGAGACCAAACTGGGCAGTTAACTAAGACAACATGAGACTTTAATAAGAGAGACAGAAAAGAAAAATATATTTCCGTGTCTCTTGAGTCACCTACATTTAGCTTTTTCATATAAATGAAGAAGTTTGCGAATATACTATTCACATGTTTCAAAATAAATACTGAAAGTGTTTATTCACTGACAATTTAGCAATTACTAAATACTGATGCTGCCATTTTTAATAGAAAAAAAGTTTTTTGACAGCAGTAGACACACCCATGGGTGGAGCTAATCATAGGACACACCTATTTGATGGCAAAGGACACACCCCTTTGGTGCAGCACCTTGCTAGTGTTATCACAATCTCCTTAATAATCATTTGGCAAGTGTGAGAATAAAGTTTCTGTTCTCTATTCACAATAAAACATCATTTGTTTCCAGAATACAGAGATTAACCCATTTTCCTTGTTCATATCTACATCTCCCCATTCTAACCATGCTTTCTCTTTTATCTGCAAGATTTTCCTGGTAGCTGGCTCTACACAGCCTGCTGTACAAACACTGACACAATTCAAGGAAGAATACAGGATGGTGAAACTGCAGGTGGATTCAGTACAACGTGAAATAGAAAGAGTTAAACATTTGGTAAGTTTATTTAGACACTTGAAAGAGCTTCATACAAAATATCAAGTTGCCAATACATTTATAGGACTATTTTGTTTGTAGTGTAATAAATAAAATTATCACAATGTAGCTATTATTATTATTATTATTATTATTATTATTTTATGTCTATTTTTGTATTTCACAGAACATTCAGTTGGAAACACACATTTCAGAAGCTGAGACCAGCACAGGCAGTGAGACTGAAACATACGCTGAACAAGCTGGAGCACTCAAAGCTCAATTAGATGATATTAGAAAGGTACAGAAACAAGATTCGTATATGCTGTGTTTGTTTTATATTGCCATGATTCACTTATGTGCATTCTATAGAGCGGACCGACTTGTGAGGCATCTCTGTCCTCCTGTCTGCTCTTGCACAGTATTGTGCAGAAGTGGCCACCACTCAGTTTGCAAAGCAGAGCAGAAAAGACGAGAGGCAGAATAACTAAACATAAGCTCCACCCACTGATCCACCCAGACTCCTCCCTAAATGACTATATTTGGAAGCCCCTTTCACTAAGCTCAGCCCCTTTTGTGGATCACACAATGTGGGATGCTTGGAATATATAGTTATTGACTTGACCAGGCTAGGCTATGCGATATATTGCATACAGCTTCTACAGAGGAAATGTGGAGGTGTTACTAACGGCAACCAGATTCTAGAATGTACTTGTTAAATATTGCTTTGGTTGTTATTGGCAACATGTCCTTTAAAGTTTTTTTAAATATCCCCCACAGAACAATGCTTATATGAGACATGGGTAAAAGATATTTTCCTGTCTTTCATTTAGTAGTCATTGTGTGTGGAACAGCTGAGATTTCTTGATGGTTTATGAATAAAAAGAGGACATTATTTTATGGGAAAATGTCATTGCATTTGAATGACATTGTATTTGTTGGCTGCTATGCAGATTTCTGTGGCTAAAAAGCTGATGTCGGCAAGTTGTGCAAAATATTTAACTGTAGTCAAAACACTTTTAATCTAATTAACAGACAAGTGGCATTGTAATAATATGCTAATGATGTCTGCCCTGCCATCCACAACATCTAGTTCAATCTTTGTTTTACTTTTGTACTTCATAGCAAATTGCTCACTATGGCCAAGAATACCAGGAACTGTTGGCAGTGAAGATGGGATTGGATGTAGAAATCACAGCCTACAAGAAACTGATGGACAGTGAAGAGTTGAGGTAAGTACACACTTAGATACATAGCAGTATGTAGCCACAAACGCTGACTCGTCTTGTGATTACCCAACAAAGCTCAGGCTGAGATAAATAGGTAACAATACAGGTCGCACTCTGCATATATATAAATATTACAAGCTAGGAAGAAATCATTTGTTTGTACTTTGTGTAAAAAGCATTTGGTCATTGACTAACATATAAATTGACTGAAGCTTCCAAATAAGCTCTTACCTACGATTCAGTATCCCGCATGGAAGGGTTTCCGCACGGAATACATAGGGGTCCTGCACACGGATTTACTATCCGCACAAAGGAGAGCAGGGGGGAGTACCCGGGGGGGAATAGTTCCTGGGGGGGAGTGACCTGCTCTCCTACATGCGGTCTTGTGAATTACAAAATGTGTTCGCCTCCGCAGCGAAAGCTATACGGCAAACTAAACAAAATGTGAATACGTCCCAGAATGGTCTGCACGTGTGCATGGCGGTGTCTGCTCTGGGTCTATGCAGAACACACATGTGCTGCGCTTAAAATCCGTCTCAATCATTTAGATCCGCCACGCTGCGAATGTGCGACTATGTGGCTATTCCGTGTAGGCTTATTAGCTGCTGCCTATGCTGGAACAGACCAGGACTATGGACAGGATTCACAATTCATACAGCAGGGTACTGACATATTCAGAATGTGTATGTACCCCGTGTGATCGTATGAACTCCGAATGATTCTCAATTACGCAATGTAATCCATACGAGCAGGGTGTGATGATCCACCAAGGGAATAGGTGATCGGGGAGGGGGGGAAGTATTTAAATCATACAATAACACTTCCGTTTGATCCTTCATTACAAATGAGTCCCTTATGCACAGGTGCGAGGGGAGTGCTTTATTTGCGACGTATGTAATCTAGGATCGCACTTAGTGTATGCAGCACTTACTAGCGCTGTGCATACATGGCGGGCTGAATCCGGTCCTATGTGTCCTGTCTGATGCAGACTGTTCCGTGGCTGTTGCCAAAGATCTTAGGGTTGTGGTACCCTCCCCGCCTCATGCTGGCTCTTAAGCCTTAAACAAAAGCAGCCTGCGGTCTAGAGTGAGAGGGGTTTATCTTTGGAACGTGCAGCAGGTGTTCGGCCACCCAAGAGATTGTCACTTCTGCTCCATCCTTCGCCACCTTATCTGGGGATAGACAATATCAGCATATATTAGGGCAGGGCCTAGCTCTAGAAACTCTGAGGGAGTAATAGAAGTGATCTCCCTCATGGATAGTGGATTTCCCCTGCTGGTGCCACATTCCAATTTTTGGATTCAGTCCAGAGATATGAAATGTTGGTGTCAGGGGTGGAAGGTGACAGACTTGGGCCGCATAGCAAGGAGATAGAGTCCGAGTCTAGATGGGCAGGACTAGGTGAAGCCAGGTGGGACATGGGGCAGAGCTGGGTGGGACCGCTGCCTGATACAAGCCTCTGACAGCTTGCTTACAGTGCAGGGGGAGTGGCCTCTCCTCCGGGTCACATGGCAGCCACACCCTTTGCACCCCCTGTAGTTACACCCCTGGTTGGCGTGTAACTTTGTGATGCACTCCTTTCTCTACTCACTCAGAACCCAATGCCATTACTAACCTGCAATCCAGCCTCATCGTGAGCAGCTGTTTCCATGAACCCGGCTGATTGATAGCGGGTCTCGCTGAGTAATGGAGTGTAGTAGACCGTAAATTAGAGAGCTCTGCTCAAACAGCCCAGGCACATACCGTGAGAAGAGGTTGTATTAATCAGACTGTGCAAAGATCAGGGAAAGTGACCAGTCACTAAATTCAGGACAGCCAGCTATGGGACAGATGAAATGTTCCTTTAGAAATCACAAAGTGAACGGCTGTAAAATACCTCTCTTGTGTTAGAGGCATCAGCAGCATTTAACAATTACAGTCATGGGTATAGGCATCATAGCAGCAAAGGCACCTTATAATATCTCTGGGTCAGGCAGGGTCAGTACTGCATAAGAAATGCAGGATTGGTAGCTGTGGAGGTTCAATGCTTTATAAGCAGACATGAGAGTCCCATGCACTTCCATGACACCCCTCTTCACGGGCGGATTTTAGGTGACTTACGTCCATAACCTTACCTTAACTTTTCCGTACAGATCGCTGAACGCTTTGACGTAAGTACCAAACCCAACCCAGACCGTACAACTGAAATGCCCCCCGCCCCATCCACATTGCGTATACTCGCAACTACTGCCATGCCATGACGTACGGAACTTTGAGCGTACAGAAACCGAT
This sequence comes from Limnodynastes dumerilii, assembly GCA_011038615.1. Taxonomy (NCBI): domain Eukaryota; kingdom Metazoa; phylum Chordata; class Amphibia; order Anura; family Limnodynastidae; genus Limnodynastes; species Limnodynastes dumerilii. Next base: position 36,818 of record WWET01006149.1, read on the forward strand.
TCCATACATTCAGAGTCCCGATGTGTAACATCTACCGCACGCATACCGTGTGCGCACGCACAGCCCGACTAACACAGCTCGCGGAAGTCAGCTGTTTTTATTAAGTCTGGATCCCCAGCCCAGTGATATAAAATCGTAGTCATAGTAGGTCTTCCAGTAGACAGACCAGGCTACTTGGTCATTAATAATGGGACACCGTCATAGTGATCCTATTTTGTGTTAATATTAAATTATGGATCTATAAATTAAGAATCGTAATTACGCTCAGTTATATCTACATTTTCCATAATAATAATTACGTTTTCATATTGATATATTGTTTTGAACAGACTTCTCACTGACGTAAAATCGATAATAATAATGTACTGCGCATGGCCACGGCAGATGTTACGCTATGTAACTCTGATCGTACGTAACTTCAGTATAAATATGAACGAGAGGGCGTGTCTTCTATGCGACACCCGGAATAACGCTTTGTAGGCAGAGGGAGGTATTTAAATGGTACAGTATGGACCGGGTTAGGCCGTTACGTATGTCAATGCATTACGTACGTCAGTACTTACGCTTTGAAAAGTTAAGGTAGGATTTGGGAAACGTAAATCGAGTAAAGCAAGGGGAGTGCATAGTAATTTACGATAGCGTAAATACGCCACACCAACGAATGTAAAAATATCTTAGGTCTGCATCTACCCCATTGATAGAATTTTTGGTAAAGTTTAGCCTGGTGGTGAGCTTGTCCCAATCTTGTAATCTCTGGATTTAATAACTGGTTAGACAACTAAGCTGTGCTGTGTCACTGGTTCTTTCTGATTGGATAAAGACAGTTGTATAAAGAAATGGTGATCTACCAATTAGGCCAAGCAAGTCGAACAACATATGGACAGTATAGCTTACTGGGCTGACCGCGTTCCACTGGGACCCATTATAACTAGTAGTTGCTAAAAAAATAAGTAACATAGGGGGAATATAAATTCAGCCTTGCAGCACATAATGCCATGCAGGCACAATGAATGTGGTAGTCTCCAACCTAAGGGCCGACAAAATAGACCAAAATCGGTGCTTTTGACTGTCTTTGCACCAAGTTCAATATACCCATTAATGTTATGTTCATTTATTAAAAAGTTTGAAACTATGGCATATCCTCATATTTCTAGACCAGATGAAATCCTCCATTATTTGGAGCTCATCTCCCGTTGGAAAAAGTAATATTGCAAATAGCCTGAACTGAACATTTATTCAAACCCTGACACTTTCTTGAAGTTTTCTGGTATAATCCATTTTAAATTATTTAGCAGAGCAATTGAGACTAGAGAGAAGCACGTCAGCCAAAAATAAGCAGAGATTAGGAGATTGTGAGAAATATACTGGCGAGAAGGAGCTGGGTAATCAAAATGTGACGAATTACATTACGGCCTTCATACTTTGTCATAGCATGACAGGTGTAATGCCCAGGAGGTCAGGCTGCACTCAGAGGGACAATGTTTTAAGCTGCGACGACAGACGGGTCTTGGCTGTATATCTGTCTTCTCCCTTCTCTGCACCAGAATGTTTCTGTGAGCAGAGAGCAGTAAAAAGATGCTGCCTATAATACAGCAGTGCAAATGTAACAGAGAAAGGAAGCAATATTATAGTAATGCATGGGTGCAAATAATAATAAGTGAAAATAGTAGCAGGCACTCTTAATGCAGATAATTCAGTGTGAGTCTATAGCTGGGTGCACACTACATGTTTTTGAAACGATTATAGTCTAGATCAAATGATTAACGGCTTCCAGCAACATCTTATCCGTAGGTACACTGCAAACTGTGCTGCAGAATCATTTGAAAGGACCTCAGATTTTACCAGTCAGCGATATCACGATGTCCATTCCAATAATTTGTGTGTACAGTGTCCCAACCTTCTGAGCAATGGTTCTGCATCTACTTGCAGGCCTTTGTGGGCATTTATATTCAAATTTGCCGGTAAATTGTATCAGTGTGTATGCATGAATTGGGTTGCCGACTTTGTGAAGCTTCCCTCTGGGAGAACCCGGAGGGAAGCCATAGCTTTCTACAAGAGGGCAAGGCTTAATGACGCAATTTATGCAAATTGCATCAATAAGCCCTGCCCCCTGTCTATCACTCCTGTAATCTAGTGTTTTAGGGGATGGATGGGGCTTGATGACATCATCACGCTCCGCACAGCAATGCTAGGGATTACAGCGGGAGCTTTGCCGGCTCTCCTGGGATACCGGGAGAGCGGCCCAAATTTCGGAAGTCTCCCGGATATTCCGGGAGAGTCGGCAACTCTGACATGCAATGTAATATATCAAAGCAAACGCAGTGTGTATCTAGCTCATGATTGCCAACTTTTGCAAATAATTGTCAGGGAGGTTGTGATAGCACTATCAAGGCACTAGAATAAAGGGGTGTGTCATGTGCCATCAAAGGGGTGTGTCCTGTGATTAGCTCTATGTATGGGTGAGTCTAGCACTGCCAAATACCAACTGCTAATAAAAATTGCAGCATCAGTATATACTGACTGTTAAATTGCCAGTGACTAAATACTTTTAGTATCTATTGTGAAGATTGTGAATAAGAGATCTTCTTCATCTTTATAGAAAAGCTAAACTTAGGTGACACTGTAGCTGATAAACAAGAGACCCAATTGTATATTTCATTTCTGTCTCCAGTATTGAAGTCATGTTGTCTCAGATAACAGTCAGTTTTTTATTAAACTTGGTCTCCATGAAAATGACCACTGACCACTTCCATAGTCCTCAATGTAGGAAATATAGGATTTTCTAAATTTTGTCAGCAATGTCTTCTTGAACTTAATGAGCACCCAAACACTTCAGGAAGTCAGGGAGTTCACCCACTCTTCAGGGAGTGTCTCTGTTATTCAGGAAGAGTTGGCAACTATGACCTAGCTTTAGAACCAGACATGTCAAAGTCACAGCCCATGGGCAGCCCAAAAGCTTTTATTTTGCGGTCTCATCTCAGGATGGTCCAGTGATCATTAAAAGGGGCCTGGTATCAGCCACTGCAGCACTTAAACAGGACACCGGATAGCAAAGCCCTTATCAGCTGTCCTGTATAACTGCTGCATCGACCGACAGTTGAAAAGTATTCAGAGGAGATTTTCTAACAAATGAAAATATAGAAGTTCCTCCATGTTTACTGACTCAGGGTTGCCGACTCTCCCAGAATATCTCCCACAAGTCCCGACCCCCTGTCAATGTCTATTGCAATCCCTAGAGTTACTAGGGATGGGTGGAACTTAATGATATCATCAAGCTCCGCCCACTCCCTGGAACACTAGCGATTAAAATAGTGATTGACAAGAGGCGGGGCTTAATGACACCGTTTGCATAAATCGTGTCAAACACTTCAGGAAGTCAGGGAGTTGACCCACTCTTCAGGGAGTGTCTCTGTTATTCAGGAAGTGTTGGCAACTATGACCTAGCTTTAGAACTAGACATGTCAAAGTCGCAGCCCATGGGCAGCCCAAAAGCTTTTATTTTGCGGTCCCATTTCAGGATGGTCCAGTGATCATTAAAAAGGGCCTGGTATCAGCCACTGCAGCACTTAAACAGGACACCGGATAGCAAAGCCCTTTTCAGCAGTCCTGTATAACTGCTGCATCGGCCAACAGTTGAAAAGTATTCAGAGGAGATTTTCTAACATATGAAAATATAGAAGTTCCTCCATGTTTACTGACTCAGCGTTGCCGACTCTCCCGGAATATCTCCCACAAGTCCCGACCCCCTGTCAATGTCTGTTGCAATTCCTAGAGTTACTAGGGATGGGTGTAACTTAATGATGTCATCATGCTCCGCCCACCCCCTGGAACACTAGCGATTAAAATAGTGATTGACAAGAGGCGAGGCTTAATGACGCCATTTGCATAAATCGTGTCATTAAGCCATGCCCCTTGTAGGAATCTATGGCTTCCCTCCAGGATCTCCCAGAGGGAAGCTTTAAAATGTTAGCAACCCTGCTCAAATTATTGTAAGGACAGAAGAATCAATGCTATGATGAATGCCTTGTACAAGATATGGTAATGTTGTAGGATGAATGTATTGATAAACAGCGCTCAGCCCTCATACATGTAGTGTTGATCACACATGCCACCTCCTTGCTATGGGACCTGAGCTGGACAAATTCTTCCTCTGTCTATAGTGTAAACTGACTAAAAGGGAACATTGACTATTAAAGTCAATGCGACCCCTGTCAGCAGTGTCAATGCCCTGGATGCATCACGATGATTAGCACAGATGCTCACACAACACTGCTGATGTGCATGGTGGATGGTGGAAAGATGCCCACAATGCAACTGAAACACGCAGAAGTTGAGGAAAGCTCTGTAGTCAGAATCCGGCCTGTGATCTCTGTGTGCACATCACCCACCTGGGAATCTGTCATGAAGCAGATGTCTAATATCAGCAACAAAGAAGAACTGGATGTTCTTAACTAGAGTTGTTGCCCAGGTTACGATTAATCCAGAAGGCATCCAGCAAGAGCCATGTCTGCATGTCATCCCTGATTGCTTAGTCCTGAGCATCAGCCCGTGTCAGATCATTTCAATGCCAGTAGTTGTTCTGTTAGCAGAAATGGCCCATTAATGATGCATTGCCAACAGCAGCTATGACACAGTTGAACTTAGTCATCTTAGACTAAGCACCCTCGGCAAAACTCTTTTTAACTATTTATAGCTTTTTTTTAAAAAAAAAGTTGTTTCCTTATCATTTAAGAGCCAGTATAGCTTCCATTCCACCCCTGTAATGTAAAAAAAAAAGAGTGTTTACTTTTGGTATTTAAATCAATTCATCTAAACATCGGAGTTCATTCTGCATAAGATGCCGGCTTTAATGTGTTTCTCAGTGGAGCGCTTGTTAATGGCTTGCTAAAAATAGCTGTGCTGTATTCCAGTAAAATATTACTAGTGAAATAGAGCACAGCGCACAGAAGCCTAATGCATTGTGTTCTGTAAAGCTGAAGTGTGCTTTGCTGACTGGTATCTTCTTAGCGTCCCAGTATTTTCCAGAGCAAAGAAATACGTCTGACTGCTTGTTAGAGAGGGAGAAATAAGATGAAACAAAGATGTAGTTTGTGTTACATAACAGGGAAATGGAATTGTAGCAAGCTGGATGATAAAGTATGCAGCAAATATAATCCTTGGACAAATACCGGGGCTGGTAATGGCGTCCGTGCAAGCCTTTCAGGTTTCTCATTTTTACAGAGCTTCAAATTGATTCATTGCCTTGATCAATAAATCACATGCATTATACTGACTGTTGACCTAGATAGAGGTTATTTAAGTTATGTGTAGATTGTTATCCCAATACCAACCCCCGTCATTTATATTTCTTTTTCAATAAAAAGGGGAGCCATTTGTCAGCAAAGTTTACATCCCATCCCTTCCAGAAAAAAACTGCTTGCATCTGAGGACAGTTTTCATAGAGGTGCAGAGTACTTGAAATCTGCAATAAGTAATTGCTAGCCGAGATCAAGAGATGTTGCTCATAGCAACCAATCACATTCTAGCTCTCACTTTCTTATTACATACTGGAGAATGTCAGCTAGAATCTGATTGGTTGCTATGAGCAACATTTCCACTTTTCCTCTTCTGCAGTTTAGTAAAACTAGGCCTCTGAATTTATTTGCTGGCACTTTTTGTTGTATGGGTGTATATAAAGTCATATCCCAAAACCAAGGGAGACAGGCTTACTGCGTTTGTCTTTAATTCATTTCCCAAATACCATTCTGTGAACACTTTATGCATGTCACTGATATTATTAGCAGTGAAGTATCTTCTATTAGGCCTGTTCCTAGAAATGCTCTTGCTCGAAAGGTCAGCCAGTCCCATTGACAAGCGGTATCTGTACCTGGCCTGACATTTTAAGAGGATGACACTGATTCTGACTTACAGACGTCATTTTATACTTTCCACATTAAACATTATACATATAGAATAGGACCATGATGTAGGTTGTGTTTGCTGGCATGGGCGTGGTGGTGGGGGTGGGAGTATAAAACTAAAATGGCCAATCAGAGCATATTATTTTAAATCATGCACTTCACTGTATGTCACATAGTTGTAGTAATGCAATAATAATAATATAATGTTTATTTGAACAAAAATTCATTATTTTTCAATTTGCTAAGTGCCCAGTTGCATGCCAAGTGTTTAATTTAATGTGGTTTTCCTTTCTTTATCTTTCAGACTCAGCAGCGGAGGTGGCATCACAGTGCATGTGGCCAAATCTAGCTTTGGTGGAGCTGGAGGAGCTGGAGGAGCCGGTGGTGGCTTTGGAGGCAGCCTTGGAGGAGGCTATGGAGGTGGTCTCGGAGGTGGTTACGGAGGTGGCCTTGGAGGTGGCCTTGGAGGTGGTCTCGGAGGTGGCCTAGGAGGAGGTCTTGGAGGAGGTCTTGGAGGTGGTCTTGGAGGTGGCCTTGGAGGAGGGCTTGGTGGCGGCCTAGGACTTGGTCTTGGCGGTGGATTAAGCCTTGGCGGCGGTGGTGGAGGTTATGGATTCGGAAGTAGCTTCGGAGGAGGATTACAATTTGGAAGTCTGAATTCCAGCACATGTAAGTAAACATCACATCACATGCATTATGCAGATGAATAACTGATGACTATAGTATGTAGG
>WWET01006149.1:54623-70070 GCA_011038615.1 Limnodynastes dumerilii
CACTGTCTGGTATCCACCTTGGGTTTCCTTTCATCCTTCCACGGGTCCGGTTCAACGTGGCACGACCTGTTATTGGGGCGCAGTCAAATCCATCCCCACCATCAGGGGCTCTGGTGAAAACCACCTGATAGCAAAGTCCCCGTGCCCGGTAGTCGACTTCGTTACACCTCTTCTCTCCTGCGGCCACCCCGGTACTCATCCCAGGTAATCCCAGCCCCCAAGTATCCCCTCAGGTCTCTGCAGCCCCCCAGTATCTCCATCATGTCTCTGCAGTCCCCCAGTTTCCACTCAGGTCTCTGCAGCACCACAGTTACCCTATCATGTGTCTCCAGCCCCCCCAGTATTCCCCATCATATGTCCCATCCATTAGATTTTCAACACATTTTTATAGTTATGAAGTATTATGTTCTTTTCAAATTTTATTAATATACTTTAATAAAAAATATATTAAATTTTTTAAAATAATTTTTACTTGTTTACTTGTTTACACATTTCTATTCTGTGTCACAGTGTATTACACTACTCTTACTTAACACATTTGGGCATGTCACTGCATTGATAAAAAACAGAGATGAAGATCTGAAATAGCGCAGCTGGGGGAATGGGGAGATGAGTATGTTTAAACTGATGAATAACCAGTATACTGGTCAATGGTAATGTGGAAACAATGGTGAATATGATGACACGATAAATATATAAATAATCAATAAATAAAATAGCCGATATAGGAACCATAAACGGTGGAGATTATGCTGGAATACCTCTAACAAGCTACCAAACACTGCTAATTATAGCCTGATATAATACTAAAAAATATTGATAGGCATCCATAAAAGATATACAAGTGAATATAATTTATTAATATGTACTACATGTAAAACATATAAATATCAGAGATTAAACATGATCAATAAATTAAAATAATTAATAAAATAGAACAGTGAACAGTCAAAAAATGGTCACGCGGACCTCCGGTCCCTAGAGGGGTACCGTACTTCCCTTGTGGCAGTGTCCAGTCCCGGGTAACTGTACACGCTTGATGTAGATGGAAGCAGGTGGGAACAGCAGGCGTCCCGATGCAACGGCTGTGGGGATGACACGTTGTAAAGTAGAGCTGCTAAGGGCTGCTGCCGTCCTGAAGGGCTGTTGTCGGGACGAGCGTCTGTCGGAGGCGGTAGTGGTGGTCCACGTGGGTAGGAGGAGGCTGGCTACGCGTTTCGGGATCGCCGGATCCCTTTCTCAAGCCAAGGAGAGAGTGGAGTGAAAGGTGGGGTTAAATACCCGTTGATTGACGCGATCGATCCAATGGGGGTGTGTGTTCAGATTAACCCCTGCATCACATGTCGCGCTGAGACTTGGATTGTGAAGAAAAGATGTTTTCTTTGTATATAATGGTCAGCATAGATTCAGCTTGGTGTGGTAATTGTATATATGAATAATCCATATTGTTAATGAGCAGGGGGAAAGACATGGGGAAAAAACATAAGAAAATGGATGTTATAAACTTTGGTGATAATTAAACCTGCTAGTACAAATATGGAAAATGTGTATTAGTATTAATGAATATTAATGATAAAAAAGTAAATAAATAAATGAATAAAAGATTAATTAAAAAGGTGATTAAATAAATAAATAAATAAAAATAAATGGTGTCAATCTCTTTCTTGATTCTCCTGTCATTATTGGTATGATTTTGTATGATTTTGTGTCCATGTTTATTTATAAATGTATTCAGTATGTGTGTATTCACTTTAAAAGGTCAAAGGGAGGTACTATCCTTCCGTATATCGGGATTTGGACAATATTAGTGATTCTTTTGTACAAGATATAAATGCGGAGTGGAGACATGGCATACAGAAGGTGAAATGGAGTACAGAAGTGATCGCAGAATGCGTATAGAAGTGAAGAATAAACCCTGTTGGTCTATCGTTCCATCTTTATATGGTTCTATACCATTGGACAATAGCTGAGGATAGTGGTCCCGGGGCAAATTAGGAACGTAAACTCCATAACATGTTCAGGATAGGCTATATAAGTCCGTATGGAAACCGCCTTTGTTAGACACGGGCTATATAGAGATATGGGATGGCATGGAAGATCTACAAGTGCTTCCCGTGGTAAAGCCTCCGTATTACAATTAATAAAAGGTAGGACATACGTACAAATTAGTGGGAATAGATTGTGAAGTTATTACTAATTAATTATCAAAAACAATCATTAGTAGGTGGTTATTTGGAAATAGTCGATGGGGCGAGCTTTTTACATGGATAATGTTAAGGATGGTGAGATCTGGAGATTTTTCATTATATTTTTCATTAAAAGTGATTCAGCGATGGTGGGTACGCTACGGTTCTCCACTCTTCCCGAATCTACACTACCATCCCACATGCCCCCGGTATATACTATCATCTAACAACAACCACATAATACTGATAAATTCATCCCGCCCCCTATACACCAGAACAGAGAGATAGTACATTACCCTTACCATCCACCTCCACTCCTTAATAGGAAACCCTACTCACAGACGAGATCCCCATATAGAAGACAACCACTGAATAGGAGAACCCCTCCCAGATACATCCCCCATAGGGGCACTCCACATAGAAAAACACCCCATAGGGACTACAGGGGATATGATAGAGAATATCAGTGGCAAAATCACCAGAGATCCCGTGTACCCAGAACCCCACTCAGGACCCCAGGACCCGTCTATAGGGATAGGTATGATGATTTCAGAACACCATTTAGACCCCACCCAAGATCAGACACTAGGAGGGATAATATTCCAATACCGGTACAGAACAGGTATAGTCACTTTTATGATGATAACCTCAGGACTCCTTTTTTGTACAGGGGAGGACACAGACCTCGGTCCCCATAAACCCCTTTCAAAAAAAGTCTCCCTCAAGGACCATACATAAAAGAGGGAAAAGAGGCGGAAATAAGAATCAAAGACGGAGGAAATATAGAGCAAACAAAAAACATACAATTGACGTAAATATGGCAACCGCCATTTCTAATACTACCTCCATTTTTAACCTGAGTAAACATATTCTCACCCAGGAAGAAAAACAGGTGTTAGAGAAGGGTCTTAAATATGCCCCCACTAACAAATCCAATGATTTTAAGCTATTTTTAGACACTCAAAAATTCATCAGAAAATTAACCTTAAAGAAATTTTTTAATAATCCTCAGAATAATGATAGTGTCATGACTAGTAATGAGCCCCAAATTCCTGACACAAACAAGTTTAAAATCAAATCAAAGTTTTTTCCTAAACATAAGAGAGGCCATTATGTGGAAACTTTTGAAAAACTTGTTGTCAAAGACTTCAAAGCCATGTGCACTAATTCACGAAATAAAACCCTCCACAATCTGTCCAAGAAAGAGAGATTAGCTTTAGAAACGTTAAGAGAAAATGAAGGGATCATCATAAAACCAGCGGATAAAGGGGGGGGATTAGTCATCATGGATAAAGAAAAATACCAAAAAGAAGTAGAACGCCTATTGAACGATAAAGATAGATACATACAAAAAACTTAAATCTAACCCGACAAACAGACTCCTATCCCTTTTTAATTCATTTTTAACTAGGTTTTTAGATATTGGTACTATCACCAGTGAAGAGAAAAACTTCCTTCTTAATTCCACACCATCTGTCCCTGTTTTATATATTTTACCCAAGATTCACAAAAACCTTGAAAATCCCCCGGGACGACCCATAGTCGCGGGAACTGATTCCATGACAGCTAACCTTTCCGCTTTCATTGATTTTCATTTACAATCTTTTATGAGTAATATTAATTCCTATCTTAAAGACACCAAGGACGTTTTAACCATCCTTAAAGACATCACATGGCAGGAAGGATATAAGATAGTCACAGCTGACGTAAGCTCCCTGTACACGATTATAGATCATGATAAGGGAGTGGAGTCCGTGCGGAAGTTCCTTATAACCTCCGAGTACACACCTGATCTTCAGAATTTTTTAATTGAAGGCATACAGTTCATTTTAACGAATAATTATTTTCATTTTAATGACGGTTTTTACTTACAAATCAAGGGCACTGCTATGGAGACCAGGTTCGCCCCTTCCTATGCTAACATTTTTATGGCAGTATGGGAAGAAGAGGCCATAAAAATGGCAGGGGGGGACCTGGTCCTCTGGAAGAGATACATTGATGACATTTTATTTATCTGGAAGGGGACAGATGAGGCTTTGGAGTCATTTTGTAATTCTTTGAATCATAATGATCATGATATCGTCCTCACATTCAATATCAGCCCATGTGAAGTTAATTTTTTGGACTTAACCATTTATATAAAGGACAACCTTATCTGTACCAAGAACTACATTAAAAGCACAGATATTAATTCTTTTATCCCTATGTCTAGTAACCATTTTCTCACGTGGCTCACTAATGTGCCAAAAGGTCAGTTTCAGAGAGTGAGGAGAAATTGCACGGACAATAATATCTGTAAATACCAATTAAATACTATGAAAACCCAATTTGAAGAAAAGGGCTATGATCACAAACTTCTTGAAGAGACCCTTAATGAAGTTCTTTCGATGGACAGAGACTCCATGCTTATCCCGAAAACGGCACATAATGATAAGAACCCCAGAGGCCTTTCCTTCATCACCCAGTACAGCAGGGAGCATAGACAGACCAAAAACATCTTATCGAAGCATTGGCACCTACTACTGCAAGATTCAGACCTCGTACCCCACATAACCCCTAAACCCAGTGTGATATATAAAAGAGCCCCAAATCTACGCAACCAATTGGTTAGGTCCAATTATATAGGGAACCACCAGAAGAATCATATTAGAAGCAAAGGCTTCTACCGGTGTGGGTCCTGTACGATGTGTCTAACATGTCCCACTAAATCCCTTCGGAAAACAGAATCCATCACATCCCACAGCAACGGTAGAACCCACAACATCCATGATTTTATCACATGCGACTCGAAAAACTGCATCTATGTACTGGAGTGCAAATGCGGACTCCAATACATAGGTAGAACCTCTAGACAGTTAAAAGTCAGATGGGGCGAGCATATTCGAAATATCAAAAAAGGCATGACGACCCATTCAGTCCCAGCTCACTTTAAGGACTGCCATAATTGTGATCCCTCCAACATCATTAATTTCACGGGTATCAAACTCATTAAGGAAAACTGGAGAAAAAGAGACGTCGAAACAAGACTGGCCCGGACAGAGATGCAGCTTATATACACTCTTGATACCTGTACCCCTAAGGGCCTCAATCTTGATTTCGAATTAAAGTGGTTCTTATAATTTGGAACTCTGACTCTGCTATCCTCTTTTCCTGTCGATCTCCTTCCTGAACTTCCGTCCCTGGTACCCACACCTACAATCAGACCAGCCTGGTTACACCCAAACTCCACTGATCTTGGAAGTTAAGCAGGTTGGGCCCTGGCAGTACCCGGTGGGAGACCACTGGGGAAGACAGGAAAAGTAGTTTTTACCGGGGGCATGTGGGATGGTTGTGTAGATTCGGGAAAGAATGGAGAACCGTTGCGTGCCCACCATCTGAACCACTTTTAATGTGATACATAATGAAAAAATCTCCAGATCTCACCATCTTTAACATCATCCATGTATTCAGCTCGCCCCATCGACTATCTTCCAAGTAACCACGTACTAATGATTGTTTTTGATAATTAATTAGAAATAACTCCACAACCACTCCCTCTTATTTGTACGTATGCCCTATCTTTTATTAATTGTAATACGGAGGCTTTACCACGAAAAGCACTTGTAGATCTTCCATACCATCCACATCTTCATATAGCCCGTGTCTAATTAAGACGGTTCCCATATGGACCAACATAGCCTATCCTGAACATGTTATGGAGTTTACGTTCCTAATTTGCCCCAGGACCACTATCCTCTGCTATTGTCCAATGGTATAGAACCATATAAAGATGGAACGATAGACCAACAGGGTTTATTCTTCACTTCTATACGCATTCTGCGATCACTTCTGTACTCCATTTCACCTTCTGTATGCCATGTCTCCACTCCGCATTTATATCTTGTACAAAAGAATCACTAATATTGTCCAAATCCCGATATACGGAAGGATAGTACCTCCCTTTGACCTTTTAAAGTGAATACACACATACTGAATACATTTATAAATAAACATGGACACAAAATCATACAAAATCATACCAATAATGACAGGAGAATCAAGAAAGAGATTGACACCATTTATTTAATCTTTTGTTTAATAAATATACATCAACCTTTTATTTTTTATTTCATTTATTTATTTACTGTTTGATCATCAATATTCATTAATATTAATGTACATTTTCCATATTTGTACTAGTAGGTCTATTCATCATCAAAGTTTTTAACATCAATTTTTTTATGTTGTTTTCCCAATGTCTTTCCCCCCACTCATTTATAATAAGGATTATGCATGGATACAGTTACCACACCAAGCTGAATCTATGCTGACTTGTATGTACAAAGAAAAGAAAATATTCTCCAAGTCTCAGCGCAACATGTGATGCAGGGGTTAATCTGAACACACCCCCATTGGATCGATCGCGTCAACGGGTATTTAACCCCACCTCTCACTCCACTCTCTCCTTGGCTTGAGAAAGGGATCCGGCGATCCCGAAACGCGTAGCCAGCCTCCCCCCACCCACGTGGACCACCGCTTCCGACAGACGCCCGTCCCGTCTACAGCCCTTCAGGACAGCAGCAGCCCTTAGCAGCTCTACTTCACAACGTGCCATCCCCACAGCCGTTGCATCGGGACGCCTGCTGTTTCCACCTTGAAGCTGACCTGCTTCCATCTATATCAGGCGTGTACAGTTACCCGGGACTGGACACCACCATAAGGGAAGTACGGTACCCCTCTAGGGACCGGAGGTCCACGTGACCATTTTTTATAAATTGACTGTTCACTATTCTATTTTTTATAAATTGACTGTTTACTATTCTATTCTATTTATGATTTTAGTGATTGTTGTTTTATCTTTGATATTTATATGTTTTACATGGAGTACACATAATAAATTATATTCACTTGTATGGTTTTTGATATATGCCTATTAGTATTGTTATTAGTACCATATCAGGCTATAACGAGCAGTGATTGATAGCCCGTCAGAAGTATTCTCCACGGTTCCCATATCAGCTATTTTATTTTATTCGTTTATTCATAAGGTATCGTGTTATCCCATCTACTATTGTTTCCTCACTACCACTGACCAGTCATTGGGTATTCATCAGTTTAAACCCACCCATCCCCCTATCCCCCCAGCTGCGCTATCTCAGATCTTCATCTCTGTTTCTTATAAACTTAGTAAAGGTGGTTTAAATAATTATAATTTAATTTGAAACCATGTAATAGTGTTTGTGAATAAAATTAGTCAGTGTTGCTTTCGTTAATGATTTCATTCTTATCTCTGCAAATATGCAATTCTATTTTTTTGGGTCACAAGAGGGCAGTAGAATATTAGAAATGCAGTTGATAGTGAAATTTTCCTGCTCACTTAGGGGTATATTTACTAAAGTCGCTTTTTGCAAGTGATTTCAAATGAATCGGCACGATTTTCCAGCGATTGTTTAGTTAAAATCGCGGTATTTACTGACGATTTTTACCCGCGAATTTCAAGCGATGTCAAGGTGTAAATCCCATTCGGTCACTAAAGGGCACCTTTTTATAGAAAATATGACGAGAGATTCCATTTGCTACAACCCTTTGTTGTCTATCCTGTAACCAAGATTGTATCCATGCAACTAGCTTTAAGTCCAACCCTAAAGTTTCCAGCTTATTTAACAGTCTTCGATGTGGCACAGTGTCAACAGCCTTGCTAAAATCTAGATAAGCTATGTCTGCAGCTCCCCCTTTATCTAATACTTTACTGACCCAGTCAAAATATTCAATAAGATTTGTTTGACATGATCTTCCCCCAGTGAATCCATGCTGCTTGGGATCTTGTAAGTTACTGGATTTAAGATACTGTACAATTTGTTCCTTTAACAGTGTTTCCATCAATTTCCCTACTACTGATGTTAGACTCACTGGTCGGTAGTTTGACGCTTCTTCCCTACTTCCACTTTTATGCAGAGGGACGACATTTGCTATTTTCCAGTCCTCTGGAATCACCCCAGTTATTAGTGACTGGTTGAATAATTTAGTTAATGGTTTTGCCAGCACCTCTCTAAGCCCTTTTAGTATCCTCAGATGTATCCCATCTGGTCCCATTGATTTGTCTATTTTTAGCTTTGAAAGTTCTTTTAATACCTGTTCCTCAGTGAAAGTAGTAGTAATTGCCCCCATTGTATTAATAGTCTTCCCATTTAAAAGTGGACCCTTCCCCTCTCTTTCTTTTGTAATTATTGAACAGAAATACTTGTTAAGAAGATCTGCCATAGTCCTTTCACCCTAAACAAGAATCCCACACTCAGTTTTGAGCCTTACTATACCCTCTTTAGTTTTTCACCTTTCGTTTATATACCTGAAAAAGCTTTTGTCCCCTTTTCGTACCAAGTGGGCCAGTTTTTCCTCAGTTTGTGCTTGAATGAAGTCCTGCACATGCGCAGTGACTCTCATTCGGGTCTTTGAAAATTTCCATCTTCATACCGCCACTTCTAAATTTCCACTTCGACCACTGCCCCTAATAACATCCCCCTCAAATGGATCTAGTATCGTATGGAAATTAGTTCTGTATGATAGAATAGATAGACACGATGGCCCGTATTCAGAGTACCAGACATATAACATATATGTCCGGTGTTTAGCGATTACATAAAAAAATTACTACTCATGCGCAGTATTAAAAATCGCTAAACACTGGACGTATATGTTATATGTCCGATACTCTGAATACGGGCGATCATCTTGCGTGTCATCTGGAGGGCGCATACAGCCTTCCCTTTATATACAGTTCTATATAATGTGATAATTACAGCTCCTATGTAAGAGATCAGGTAAATGTATCATTTAGATTTTATAATTTTTCCAACCTCTACTTCCTTGTTTTATGTCAAAAATTGTACTATTCATTCATTTAAGCCACACATTAATCACTAATGTTTTTCATCCCATAATACTTTCAGATTTGATAAATATACATTTGTTTTCCCATCTAGACTCATGGAATAATATTAATATTTTATATTGATCAAAATAGAAGTTCATACATAATGTACATATAATAGTTAAGAGTCACAAAAGAAAATCTAATAAACTCTGCTCTGGGGCATACATTCTTCAGAAGTCATACTGGGAATGCAATTAGAACATTTTAAGATAAATTAAAAGGATCTTGACCCCATAGGTGTATCTATAATGGGTGCAGGGTGTTCAGTGCACATGGGCCACTCAAGATAGGGGGCCCTGTGGCATTTATCCTGTACACAAGTCTCTGCAGATCAGGGTTGGCAGGGAAGCTATTTCCAAGATCTCCCGGAGTGAAGAAATAGATGCCGAATAGGCCCCTCTACCCCTGGGGTTGGACTGCCCAAATCCACGGGTTGCAAAATGGGGGTGGGGCTTAAATTGTCAGTTAGGCTCTGCCCCTTTTGTGGCCTGCAAATCAGGACAGTCCTGCCTCAGGGTAAGGGGGAGAGGGCCCATGTACAGGTAGAGGGTACGGGTTGAGTTCGCAAGTGGGTGTTCCCTCTTAGTCACTGTACAATATAGACACTCCCTCCTGCGGCGTACTTCTGCGCTTTTCTGCTTTTCTTTGCGAATGTAAGGACAAATTATGTAAGTGATTATAACGCACCTGGATAGAGTGGCCCAATAATTGCAGCTCTTTGGACCGGACTGAGAACTATGCAGCTGGATCCCGGCAGTATCCAGCTTTACGTGGAGACCACTACCTTTGCACACACAGACTTCCATATGGTCAAATCTACTTCAACATTTTCACACTATCCTTACTTAAAATGGGAGAGAGCAGCGCTATATGCTGACCCCAAAGATGTTAATTACAGCTATGACATCAGCAAAAGCAGTGCTCAAAGTGGGCCAGTATACGGCGGTATGGCATACCGCCACTTCTGTGAGCCGGCTCTGAATATGAAAACAGCTGCTCATAGAATTTTAAGATTCTATGAGCGGTGGATTTGTACTCAGTGCGGGCTCACAGAAGTGATGGTATGCCATGCCGCCGTATGGCATGCCTGCTCACTTCTCACTGTGCCGCACTGCCACCGGGGGCCGTTGACAGAGCTATGTACAGCCGCAGCTCTGATCAGGGCAGAGGACGCAAGTCTGACATAAGGTCACGTGAGCGTCATTAGCCTGCAGAGCGCGCACCGCGGAGGAGAGAGCCAGAAGACACAGGAAAGGTAAGTTTAATATAGAGCTCTTTTAGAAAGTAGCTTTGGAATGGAAATTTGGAATGGGGGAGTGGGAAGCTGGACATGAAAAGGGCAACAGGGCTGAATGGACACATATAGAGAGGCAATAATTCTGTCTGGAGACAGAAGGAGGGGCAATAAGGCTGGGTGGACACAACTAAGGTGGGGAGCAATAAGGCTGGCTGGACACATGAGGAGCAATACAGCTGGGCAAACTGAAGAAGAGGACAATAAGGCTGGCTGCCCATAAAGTTGGGGCAATAAGGCTGGCTGGACACAAAAGGAGCAATAAGGCTGGCTGGACACTCATAAAGAGTGGGCTATAAGACTGGCTGGGCACAAATAAAGTGGGAGGTAATAAGGATGGACACAGGAGGGGTAATAAGGCTGGGCAAACTGAAGGAGGGAACAATAAGGCTGACTGCACACAAAATAGGAGGAAATAAGGCTGGCTGGACACAGGAGGGACAATTAGGCCACTCATAAAGAGGCGCTATAAGACTGGCTGAATATAAAGAGAGGGCAATAACTGGAGATGACAATATCGCTGACTGGACACAAATAAAAAGGGGGCAATAAGGCTGCCTGGGCACACAAACGAATGGGCAATAAGGCTGACTGGACACAGGAAGGGTCAATAAGGCTGGTTGGAAACACAGAAGGAAGGTTCAATAAGGCTGGCTGAGCACACAAAAGGACGGCTAATAAGGTTGGATGGACAAACAGAAGCATGGGAAAATAAGGCTCACTGAACACAAATAAAGAGGGGGCAATATGGCTGACTGGGAACAGGAGAAGGGGCAATTGAGGACAAACAGAAGGAGGGGACAATAAGGCTGACTAGACACAAATAAATATGGCTGACTAGACCCAGGAGTAGGTGCAATAAGGCTGGGTGGACACACATAAAGAAGGGGCTATAAGACTGGTTGGACACAAAGAGGAGGCTATAAGACTGTTTGGAAAAACAAGGTAAGGACAACAAGGCTGACTGGACACAAATAAAAATGGTACAATAAGACTAGCTAGACACAGAAGGAGGGGGCAATAAGGCTGGCTGGGCAAACAAAAGGAGGGGCAATAATGCTGGTTGGACAAATAAAGAGAAGGAGGGGACAATAAGGGTGACTGGACACAAATAAAGAGGGAGCAATAAGGCTGGCTGGACAAAGAAGGAGGGACAATAAGGCTAGCTTGGAACACAAAAAGAGGGGAAATAATGCTGGCTGGTCAAACAGAAGGAGGGGACAATAAGGCTGACTGGACACAAGTAAAGAAGGGGGTAATAAGGCTGGCTGGACACAGAAGGAGGGGTAATAAGGTTGGGTGGACACTCATAAAGAGGTGGCAATAAGACTGACTGGACAAAGAGGGGTCAATAAGACTGGCTGGTCACAAACAAGGAAGGGACAATAAGGCTGGTTGGACATACAGAAGGAAGGTGCAATAAGTCTGGCTGGGCACACAAAAGGAGGTGCAATAAGGTTGGTTGGACTTGTCCGCCCCTAGAAATGGGCCTATGGGGGAGCTATCATTGTTTTTCCCTAGCGGTAACCAGAAAATTTAATTAAACATGAAGCGTTCAGTGTAGAAATCATGACCCACATGACATATACACAATGGGAGTGATTCAGAGATGCGACTGCGAAAAGATCGCAAATATACACAACTAAGTTCAGATCTTAGCAGGTTACAGCCCACTGTTTAAATAGTCACCCCCCTTGCAAACAGCGGCAGATCTTAAAGTTAGACCACCATTGAGCAACCCTAACTCTGTGCTGTCATTTGAGATCTTAAGGGAAGTAGTTGCAGTTATTTGAGATCCTAAGTGTCTGCCCACGCCCACTTTCCCTCATCTCCCTGCCTCCCCCCACCCATTTCCATGCAAATCCTTCAGATCTTAAACTTCTGCAGCACTTAAGATCTTAAGTGCTTGCGATCGATTCACAGGTCTGCGCTTAGCGAATTTAAGATCCTAACCTCTACGTAGACGGCGTTGCACTATTACAACGCATGCGCATTGATGCAAATTTTCTAAGATCCTAAATATACGCACCTAAGTAGCGAATCGAAAAATCGCATCTCTGAATCAGGCCCAATGTGATTTTCTCAGTGTTGACCTGTTTACTTTGCCAAACAACATCTGGTGCTGAAATTTCCATACCCCCACTTCTAAATTTCCACTTCGAGCACTGAGCAATAGGCTGAGTAACTGAGCATGTGCAATAAATTCACGCCCTTTAGCTTCCTATATAAAGCTCTGCACTGACGTCCGGAGATCATTTTCAATCAGAGATTCTGTGAGAGAGTCAGAGAGTGTGTGTGTATGTCACAGCGAGGGATTTCTTCATTGTTAGCGCCTCAGTAGAGAGAAGCTGTTTTCTTATGGCAAACCTGATACCTTAGCTGTCATTGGATGCTGTACATCTATAAAAATTGTATCCTCCATGAACTATTGATCTACTGTGTATGAAGCCTGTTATACTTTACAGAAATCATTGTTACGGCATTTCTAATAAATCAGCAACCTGGTGAAGCATTTTACTTACTCATTATTTGTGGATTAACCTACACTGCACCCACCACTGTTATTATTATTGAACTAATTATTATTACAACAACCTCTAACCTTTATTTATTACATAATATTCATCTGGTTATTAAATCTAGAACCACATCAACAAAACGGTGCAGAAGTATGGAAAGTAACCAAGCTTTTACTCTACTATTTAAATACCTCTACTCCCTCCCACCCTTCATACACACTGTATGCAGTCCTGACCCACTAACGGAATACTGTAATTTCCATTACGAGAATCAGTATCCAAAGGTTTAAGATCCATAATGAAAGTTAGTTATGAGTGCTTGTGAACAGGTAAAATGCCATTGTTATTGAATAAAATAAAGATGAATTAGGAGAGATGCAGTTTGTTTGTTTGCATTTAGTAAAAAAAAAAACTTTTAATATAAGTTTTGCTTCTTAACAGTCTCTGCTTTATTTAATGTAACACCTTTTTATTTGTAACTACCATGGGGTAGATCCAGAACTACATGTGCCGTACGTTTATCCGCGGAGCGTATTTTCGTGCACGTAAGTTCGCTACACTCCCCTCGGCACACCCCTTGCACGGACGTATTTTGTCAAGATACGCTGCCCAAACCCTACCTTAACTTTTTCACACGTAACTGCGTTCATACGCACAAGTACGTATGGGCTGAACAAATTTACGCAGCTAAGCACGCCCATAACGTATTTCAGACGTATTTTGGAGTAACATAAATTTGGCACACCCACACGTAAGTATTTACGTGACACATACGTGAATGGCCCATACGTTCACAATTACGCTACGTGAATGTGCGTATTTTCTATGGTGCGCATGCGCAGTGCGTTCTAAACTGCGATTTTACGTCTCCACCACGCGTAAATTCACTCCGATGCGTAGTTCTGGATCAGGCCCCATGTTCCAACGTTATATTTGTCATTGTTATATAATATATTTGAACCTGTCCTGGATGTAAAATAGTTAATTTTTATTTTTATGAATTGTCTTACTGATAATCATCAAATCTCTCAAGAATTATATAGTGTTCCTTTAAATATTCACTTTTTCTATTTCATACTTTTTTTATTTACAATATCATTTTTTCATAATATTTTGATATATTAAATGTTGGTTTTAAGGATTTGACCAGGAAATGCATCATAAAAAAGTGTGTCTTTTATTAGATTTGTAATAGTGCTTTGTCATATATAATTAATAATACATTTTAATTATCAAACACATAAGTCATTTTTATATTTCTGGAGTGAGATGTGACTGGATCTAAATAAAGTCTCACTGCTGCTCTCAAGAGATTTCATAAATCTGATTTCCCTGCTAACATTAGAAGAGAACCTCATGTTATTGGGCATGTTATCCAGGTTTAAGTTCGCTCACACTCACATAGATGGATTTCTGGGCCTACTTTAAGTTTTTACAAAGTAAGTGCACTAAAAATTGTGGAAGTACAGAAGTCTTAATTAGTACATATCAAGTGAAATAGGACTCTAGACGGGCGCTGCCATGCCCAAAAGATGCTGCCTAAAACTGCACAGACGGGGCTTTTCTTATGTACCCCAACAAGTAGATAAACACAGTGAATACAGGATGCAATGACACTTCTAATGGAAGCACCATTGCACCCTGTAGTTACTGTAGTACATATCAAGAGAGAGAATGCCTCTGGAATATATTAAAAAATAGGAATATGAACTCAACCCAGCCCGTGTTATAAGTTTTATTACTTTTTAGTCTGGATAAGGGGTTGAAATCAGGGGTGTAACTACAGGGGGTGCAAAGGGTGTGGCTACAACGTGGGCCCCTGAGGAGTCGGGTTTTGGTACAGACTGTGCATGCCCCGGGCAGATACATCTACAGAGTATGGGATAGAAGCAGCGCTCTTTATATTAAGTGATCAAAGTTAAGTCTTTAAGAATTTTTTTTCGTTGGTTCCTAATTTGTTCAATATTTCAGTGTTGTTTCTTTACAATGGAATTAAAGGTATTTCTATGGTGAAATTGTTCTCATTTTCTAATTTTTTCTTTCCATTCGTAACATGTAAAATAAACAGAAACAAGGAACCCTCCTCGTGTAAAACTGTTACAACTGTACAGTCCTCGCAAATGTAGAGATACTCACATTTTTTATCCTGGGTTTAATGGGCAGATGTTATGCAACACATAGAGTATGGAAGTAAGTTGTGCGCAGTAGGAGATCCTTCTAACGTGGCGTTCCTCCAAATCTGCATGTCTAATCCACGCAGGTGGGGGGGGGCAGGCATATGAGGGTGAGGGGGCTGAGGTAGGCACTGAGGTCGAGATCAGGTTCAATCCTTGTAACAAAAATACACAAAACCCCTATAAATACTTATCTCAAAATACTTTTTTTTTACATAACAACCGCATTCATTGTAACCAATTCCACTTATTCTACAAATTATTATCCAGTCTTTCGGCATATTTAAACACAAAGAGAAGAGGAAGGGAGAGGGAGAGAGATGGGGGAGAGATGGGAGAAAGAGAAGCAAGAGGGAGAGAGAGA
>WWET01006150.1:19511-69090 GCA_011038615.1 Limnodynastes dumerilii
AGATCCGTACGTAAATACAAAATAAGTACGTTTTGCAAAATGAATACATTTCGTAACACTTCCGTGTTGTGAAAGCAGCCTTATCATTAGCGTGCGTATATGTGACGGAAGTTAAACGCTCGCAAATACAACCGCACGTCTACTGCATTACCACACCCATTTTTTGTATTTACATTCCGATTGACGCCTACTTATTAATAATCCGTCCGATCTTTTATGTTCGTACGCATTTTTGACGTACGGAAATTACTTGCGCATCTTTCCAATTACGCTTCGTATCTCCATGGTCTGCACATGCGCTCTGAATAGCAATCACCCCACTTACACATTTTGCGTGCGTAAATTACCAGACGTTCTTAAATCTGAATACGGTCCCACGCCTTGAAATAGAATTAGAATTCCGTGTTCCTCCCAGTCTTCTTAAGTTAGGAGGACGGACGCAATTTGAGAACGGAAATTTTAAGTACACAATTTGCGTTAGCAAGATCCGTACGCAAATGGTTACTGCACATGCGCAATTGAAAATCACGGAACTTACTATGCTTAAATTGCGTGCGTACGTAATTCTGAATCAGGTCCAATGTTCACAGTGAGCTTATTTCAAGAGTTTAATCCTCTCCTGAGCGCCTTTTGATATCCACGTCCGTCTGTTG
Organism: Limnodynastes dumerilii; assembly: GCA_011038615.1. NCBI lineage: Eukaryota > Metazoa > Chordata > Amphibia > Anura > Limnodynastidae > Limnodynastes > Limnodynastes dumerilii. The sequence continues at coordinate 20,165 of WWET01006150.1, forward strand.
CTCCCTGTGATTTCTCTGAGTATGAATACCTTTAACACTATGGCCACTTATAGATGGGATCTGCCTACATTTTTGCATGCACCACGCCCCCCTTTCGGACCCTTAAACGAGGACTGTCCAAGCAATACAGGACAGTTGGGAGAGCAGACCCTCCAGCATGGACCCATTCCATTAAACACAATTCAATCCGAACAATTTAACTGACATTTTAAAAAAACTATTTGCCTCTTCAACAAAGGTGGTTACCATAGTAACTGACACTGATTAACACTTGACTTGTACAGCGCCCAATTAAAGGGGTTTCAGAGACGGGAGGTAGAGCTCATTGTCCGGCCCGGGTCGTGTTGTCAGAGAGGAAAAAGCTGAAAGAGTTTTTAATGCCCAGAAATATACGTGGCCCGAGTCACTTTAAGGGCCCCAGAGCGTTACAGTCATAGGGCCTGATCCAGATCTACGCTGGCGTTAAAACGCCGGGCGCAAGCATAAGATCGGCTCAAAAGCCCGGCAGATGTTGCCCGGTGTAACAACGCCAACGCCCTATCAACGATCGGGTGTCCGTAGCAGCAGCGTAGTAACGCTGGAGGGGTCGTGCCCCTGCAGTTAGTTTAGTAAGGCGGGGGCAGGCTAATGAGGCTGAGTGGGCAGCGTTGCGTCCCAGCGTATTAACACATGGAATTAAGATAGCCTTCAGCCGGCGTAAGCGAGTGTTAATACGTTAGGACAAGGGGGAGTGTCGGGGGGAGTGTCGGGAGAGTGTCGGGAGAGTGTCGGATAGATAGATAGATAGATATGAGATAGATAGATAGATAGATAGATAGATATGAGATAGATAGATAGATAGATAGATAGATAGATAGATAGATAGATAGATAGATAGATAGATAGACAGACATGAGATGGATAGATACAGAAGACACAGTAGCGCCCTCTAGTGGCATCTACACACGCTGCGCTGGACTTTCCTTGTAGAAGCAGGATACTGAGTCATCAAATTCCCTACAGGTCAGATGGTCTCACACACAGGCTCCTGGCTCCTGGCTCCTGGCGTATCCGAGATCTTATGTGGATTCACAGGTGATTGACGAGGTGCAAGTTTACTCCATTTTCTAATTCCTCCCATTCCCGAATTTTATGCAGTGCCCCTAGAGAGAGGCTTCAAACCCCACCCCTAATGCATTATTCAGTAGGGGACGGGACAAGATCATGCAACATGCAGAGCATCACACCCAGCAGGACCTATCAGATGTTCAGCAATTTAAAATAAATCATCATCTTTATTATTATTCACGCTTATTTATATAGCAGCGCTTTACAGAGAACATTAGGGGCCGGATTTACTAAGCTGTGGGAAAGGAAAAATGAAAATATTGCCCATAGCAACCAATCAGATTCAAGCTCTCACTTTCCTATTACATAGCAAAAAATGTCAGCTAGACTCTGAGTGGTTGCTATGGGCAACATCTCCACTTTGCCTTTCCCGCAGCTTAGTAAATCTGACCCTTGAAATTCACATTAGTCCCTGCCCCTATTGGAGCTACACACACACACACACTAGGGTAAATTAATTCAGCAGCCAATTAACCTACCAGCATGTTTTTAGAGTGTGAGAGGAAACCCACACAGACACAGGGAGAACACACACACTCCACACAATAAGCCCTGTCCGGGAATCGAACTCATGACCTCAGCATTGTGAGACACAATGCTACTCACTGAGCCACCATGCTGCCCATCGTAATTTAACCCTTGGTCCCCCTCCCCCTTCACCAACCAGAATATCATGGAATCTGAACCCAAAAGGAAGCAGCCAGGATGCGAAGAGGCGTAAGTAATTGTGCACAGCGTACAGTCACATGACAGCGTCACGATCATTAAGAGTCTGATAATAACCAATGAGATTGTGAGAAAAGAAGAAAGTATTTATTTCATGAGCAAATATCTAATAACAGAATATATCAGACCTCTCATACACAGACCAGACAGGGCCATTACCAGAGTCACCCATAGCAACCAATCAGATTGTGGTTGTCATTTATCTATTACAGTGTAGAAAATGATACCTGGAGTCTGATTGGTGGCTTCAGTGATTACCCCTCCGCCCTCTGATTACACGATTATATCCTTGTCACAGTCACTGATAACTTTTCTATGATTACCTGTAACCGTGGTATCTGTAACTGTGGAAACCATCAATGTTATTTCTTTATACAGATTTCAGGATTTGTTTCCATTAGTTACAGCACCTGGAGGAACATCTTTCATATAGCAGCTTCCATATTGAATAGAGGCAGCTGCAATCAAAAGGAGGTTCCCTCAATTGAATGGGCAATCCCTGTTACTGAATGAGGATTCCCTCTAATGAGTTGCGGTGCCTAATTATTGATTGGAGGTTCCCTGTTCTTAAATGTAGGTGCCCTTTATTGCATGTCTTTATTATTCAATGGTGTCCCCAGTTATTGAATGGTGATTTCTTATTATTGAATGGCGCTTCACTGTTATTGAATAGGAATGACTGTTATTGAATAGGGATGACTGTTATTGAATAGGGATGACTGTTATTGAATAGGGATGACTATTATTGAATAGGGGTGACTGTTATTGAATAGGGGTGACTGTTATTGAATAGGGATGACTGTTATTGAATAGGAATGACTGTTATTGAATAGGGATGACTGTTATTGAATAGGGGTGACTGTTATTGAATAGGGATGACTAATATTGACTAGGGATGACTGTTATTGTATAGGGGTGACTGTTATTGTATAGGGGTGACTGTTATTGAATAGGGATGACTGTTATTGTATAGGGGTGACTGTTATGGAATAGGGATGACTGTTATTGAAAAGGAATGACTGTTATTGTATAGGGGTGACTGTTATTGAATAGGGATGACTATTATTGAATAGGGATGACTGTTATTGAATAAGGATGACTGTTATTGAATAGGGATGAATATTATTGAATAGGGATAACTATTATTGAATAGGGATGACTGTTATTGAATAGGGATGACTGTTATTGAATAGGGATGACTATTATTGAATAGGGATGACTGTTATTGTATAGGGGTGTCTGTTAATGAATGGAGGTTCCCTGTTATTGTATAGGGCTATCTGTTAATGAATGGAGGTTCCCTTTAAGTCTCAGTACACACCAGTCACTTCTGTATTTCTGGGGAATAATAATAGACATAGAAGCTGTTATTAGTGCTCAGGGTCAGGGGGAAACAGACGCCTCCGCACCACAGTATGAAAACCAGCTGTGATGCCGATTATATGAACAGAGACCAGGACACAGCGCTATAGAGAGGATGCCCCGCCTACAGAACTACTGAACCAATCATCATTCACAAAAACCCAGGCACAGGGCACCTCCCGCCCTAATTGTATAAAGAGAAACACACTTTATAGTACATTCAAAGCATATAATAAGTATATTACATTCACCCTTTATAAAATCTCCCAATCCTTCTTCTCGCTTATCCCCTTTTTAAGGTCCATATAATCTATGTGAGAAGGAGATGATCTTCTAGGATCATCAGCTGACTATGTTCCTATTACACTTTATACTAATTCAAAACAATCCTGTATATACAATGTGATAATGACCCATCTATACTATTATATATAATACTGATATGTAGCATCTAAAGTAGCATTGAGAAAATACACTCACTCATGACACAATACAACATGCTTGTGCACCCTTCCCCAAATAGTCTTCTACCCATTTCACACCAGGTCCTGCTCCATAGGGGGAGCCGGGAATTGGTTCTCCTTTGGAGCCTCCTCCACTTCTTCCGCACCCTCTGAACTCCCCTCTAGCAGAGGCCTCTTCTCATCCAAGTTGTCCTCTTGGGCCAATTTCTCTACTCCATTCGTTATGACACTGTTGACAGGTGATATTTCCTCCATCTCGACCACCGAATCCACTTTCTTGTCTCCATTGACGAATGTGGTCATCTCTTTATCCTGCTCCAGATGGTTTCCTGTTGCTCCATTTTCCATACCAACTGGATCTTGGAGCATCTTCCCATCTCCAATCTCCGGGACCTGACCAGCCCACACATCTTGCCGATTACTCTTCCTGCTCGGGGTATGAAAAGACTGGGATCCACTGCGTCTCTTCTTCCTTATAACCAAGATTATCATGATGATTGACAGCAGTATTAAAATGATTATGATGACCACTATTAGAATAACTTGTCCTATCTGTTTATCTTTATTTATTTGTGGTTTGGGTGTAATATATGTACTTGTTTTTTCGTCATTTGCGACTGTCCCAAATTCTGTAGCCATGAAAGGGTTATCGTTATTGGTCATCCCATGTTTGGTAGTGGACTTGCCCTCTGTTGATGTATCATTTTGATCATGGTGAGTTGTGGATGTAGATGAGCTAAGGCCATTGGCCGGTGAAGTTTCAGCTTTTGTGATTGACTTTCTGTCTGCCAATGTGGAAGATTCAGACACATTATGTTCTGAAGCTCCGACGATATTATAGGGGTTGTCATCTGTGATGTTGGAGGTCATGTCGGATAACCCTTGTGTTGTGTGGAATGTTGTTGACACCTCATCGATATTTTGATTCCCCACCAACACCTTCTCAGAGGTATTGGAAACCGTGTCATCATTGGTAGAGAGAGCTTCACTCTTTGACAGACCCAATGGACTCTCAGGAGACGAATGTCCCTCTGAAATCAGATCACTTGGGCTACTTTGTATGATGTTGTGCTGTGTCAATGGTACAGTGACTAGAAGGTCGGCTGAAGAGCTCACATCATTCATGGAGTCGCTGGTAGTTTGGGCTTTAGTAATTGAAGGACTGATTACAGAGAAGAGAAGAATTGTAAGAAAATGAGACCCCATATTTGTCTTGTCAACCTCTTGAGTCTTCTCAGTCCTTTCAGGTTCTCTCCTTTATTCCACCCTCTTTAAAGTCCACCGAAAGACACAGAGAAGCCTGAAATTAAATAAAAAAAAATGAATTCACATTTCAGAAGTTTTCTTCCAGATTAAAAATGTCCATCATGGAATCAAGCCAACAGGTCAAAGGGATGGAGAGACTGATAGAACCACTGCAGTGCAGTAAGCAATTATTTTGTAAGTGAGCCTAGAATGTGATTACCCGTGTGGCAAAGCGGTGATGCCCAGACTGGCAAGATCATTTTCTGGTATTTTAACCCCCCCTCCCCCATCCACTGTCAGGGATTTGAAGTGTAGATGGAACGATTGTGTCTGCAGGTGTTACTGTTTTGTTGGGCTGTGTCAATCGTTCCTTGCCTAATTCCTTTCCTGTCCAGCAACAAAACCTCCTCCCACCCCGCTCTACCCAGCATCCATTATAAATGTCACCGGATGGGTGCCGTGCTCCCCCCCATGGACCACAGACTGTTGTAACATCCTGTGTTGGAGGCAGTGAGATAGAAGAAATCTGTTAGAAGAAATAGGCGGGGAGACGAAGCCGGGAGATGGAGATTAAGAAGAAACATTAAAAGATGCAAGATAGATCTATTCCTTACATTCAATAGCAGGCAAGGAACTAGACAGACCCCAAAATCCCTCAAGCTGCAATATTTGTCATTGAAAGTTTGCCAATGAAATCATTCCTCTCCCGCGAGCAGTCTAGTCCAACAGACGCTTTTCATCCGTCATCCCGGCTATTCCTCTGTGAAATATATCGGTGGCTCTTCATAGAAGGCTGAATCCACCACAAGACAACTCAGAGGCTCAATAGACCCCAATCTCACCTTTGTCAGATAAAACCCACAATAGATTTTACTTCTCAATCACATCTACTGTAAAAGCATTAGTGTCTGAAGACACCGACTTACTATCGGTGACATTAACCACCTCTCCCAAGGCCAACACCAAAACCTACTACTGCTACCAGGGTTCAGGGTACCCCATCTCTCAATCGTTACCCACCCAGCAATAGAATACGTTAACTTTATTTCTAATTTAATACTTGCCCATAAGGAGACTTATAAATTCCACGGTGCATTAATGCAAAATGAATTGACACAAAGATATAAGGGACATCATTAAAGAAGGTCCCCAGCATCTTACCTGCAATGTGCACCCCACGGTGTCCTATAAAAGTGTGTCTCCACCCTGTAGACTGGGTGAGGCTGATAGCCGCATGTCTCAATATGAGTTAGTCATTTCCTGCAGAGTGGTTAAGACGAACAATGTCATGCTCACACGTTCTGCCTTTCTACCTCTCTCTTATTTCCTTTCTCATTACCCAACTCCACCCTGTGCTGTACATACAACCTGCATCCACCAGAGGTAGCCCTAAAAATGTCAATGGAACCCATAAACAAGCCAAAAAAATACACCCCCAGATCAGATCTGAATAGTTGTTAAAAATTAGACACTCCCTTGTAACTATCAGAACCTCCAATCAGACCCCTCCTCCCAGATGAGACCCCAAATCCCTCTCCCATCAAAATCAGACCCTAGTTCCATCCTATAGTTGTATTATCCGTTCCTATGGTTCCTCTGCAGATCTCTGAATCAGCTTCCTTTACATGGATTGGATAATATCCACCAATCATTGCAGGAGACCTCCCAGCTCTTTGATTGGTGAATAACCAGTGTTATCCACCAATCAGCATGCTGCATTTCCTGGGTAATAGAGAACACTTTGTGGCCGCATCATTGCACTGACAATACACTCGTATTGTTGATGCACAAGCACCAGTGTGACCCAATCGGTCAATGCCAGCACCAAGGCATGCTGGGATATGTAGTTCTTAAATAATAATGGACCTTCCAATGGTCCAAGTTTTGGGGGGGACATCCTGCATAACAAACCATAAAGAGGCGGAGCTTCTTTGAAATTGCCCACATGGGTTTTTATTTCAAAGTGGGGGTAATAGGGTGGCGTTTATATTGGATGGGGCATAATTCAGTTGATTTTAGACGTTAGTAATTCATCAATAGCTACAAAAATGAATCAAATACAATTTGTTGAATAGGGCTGAAGCTTGTATACGTGTCGTTCCTTACTGTCCAGAACCCTGGCTACGCATCGAAGCGCTGGACATTATAGTGTTTCTGTACGTCCTGCAGTTTGTACGTGGGGCGTAAGTGTCCAGAATTCCGTATGTGAGTGGTGAAGTGCCCTTTCTACTCAGGTACGTTACTTAGTAGCGGGCGAACCTATGGGATATTCGCCTCCGTATATTCACGCTCCAATACTTAAGTCTATATCAGTCCCTTTATTATGAAAGAATATTTTGACATTTTAGCAATTTTATTATTTTCTTCGGTATTGCAATGTTATATAGAGACACGGCCGTATTCCGAGATCTGTTTGCAAAAAGTACGCAATTATACGCACTGAACTAACTGCTAAATGCCTCCCCTCACCCACTTACACGTATCACGTATTATAACCACGCCCCTCCATGCGTATTTTCTCACGTGTGATTCACAAGTCCGGGTCTAATGGACTTCCGTGCGTAAAATCAACGTAGATAGCGTCAATTTAGTTACTACGCATGGGCAGTTCATCCGATCCTAAAAATACGCACGGAACTTCCCACAAAAACGGATCTCTGAATATAGCCCAATAACAGCAATTGCGCACTGCGAAGACTCTAAGTGACTGCGACCGAGGGTACCATTCGCCGTATTAGAAGAGAAAACATTTTTATGGGTTTCCACGTGCAATAAGTGAATTGTGATGCAGAAATAATAGCTTTATTTTCCGGTGGCTTTGTCTATTTACCTTCCCCCTGGTTTCCTCTTATTCTCACTCTCTGGATGCGGTTCTTCTGTTTTTGTTGCAATAGTGAGAAAAGGGGAAGAATCTCATGTTGAGGAGGTGAATGTGCTTCACGGGACTGGAGATAGAGGACGTCATGGTCTCTAGGTTTTTCTGTTTATCTTTATGTCTTGTTGTTTGAAGTACACATTTGTTTGAAGTATACAGCTTCAGCTTCGTGTCTTCGGGCCTGATCCAGAGCAACGATCGCAAGCGAGCGTACGACGAGCGTATGCGAATTTTCGGCTAAAAATTCGCAATGCGCATGCCCAGTATGACAGCTTCCGGTCGCCCGAGCGTCATGAGCGAATAGCGGGCGTATCGTTAGCGTATTTTTCGCTCGCTGGGCGTATTTTTTTTACGATGGTCGGCTGGGCGCCCGTTTTACTACTGGGAGGCGGGGATAGCCATTTAAATTGTACAGTATGGGCGTGCTAAGCGTATTTTCTCAGCGTATTTTGTGCGAATTTTCGTACGGCCGACGGTCGTACCCAGTGTAGGGTATAGCCGCCGTAAGCAGGGACTTTACTATGGGAGTGCTAGGGGCGTGTAGGTTGATACGACGAGCGTACGTTCGCATTCGCCCGTCGTGCGAATTTTCGTAGCGCTGGATCAGGCCCATGGTCTCTAGGTTTTTCTGTTTATCTTTATGTCTTTTTGTTTGAAATATACATGTGTTTGAAGTATACATGTGTTTGAAGCACACATTTGTTTGAAGTATACAGCTTCAGCTTCGTGTCTTCCTTTTTGAGGCCAGATTTGGTTTTTAGCAGAAAGTCACGTGGTGAGAAGGTAAAATTCGGCAGCACGGCTGATAGGAATGACTCTGTACAGCTATAGTTCCATGGTTAGACGGTAACGGCGCCCTGTCAGCAGAAATTATGCATGACAGGGGTGTAGCTGCTGGTTTGTAGCTTCTACGGGGCCCTGAGGAGATTCGGGGCCTGTGGTAGACGCTCCCCCTGTGCTGTAAGCAAGCTGTCAGAGGTTGACAGCTTAAAACAGCGCATTTTAAGCTGTCAGCCTCTGACAGCTGCAATCAGGCAACGGTTCCTCTCCGCTACTCCGCACCTGTCCTACCTGGCTCCGCCCATCCAGACTTGGGCACTGCCTCCTTGCTATGGCTCCCGGGTCTGTCACTTTCTGTCCCTGGTGCATGACAACATGCAGAAAAACAAAAACAAACAAGAAGATTCAGACTAGTTGTGCAACACACACAGACGCAGACACACACATACACACACACACCGTCTTGCAATCTCACATAAAGGGGAAGTGTATCAATGCCACACATTTACACACCTTCCGGCTCTGGTCATTTATATATCGTCACGGTGAGTTTGTCAGGGACACATTAGCGCAGTGGGCGGTACTAGAGGAAGCAGTAACACTAGCGTGAATCTTGCTGAACTTTTCATGTGGAGAAGCCATTAATTAAAGTGCATGTCACACAGAGGGGGAAAGTCTAGTAGCTAGATTTAGTAAACTGTGGAAAAAGAGTTTGGCTTAAACAAGGAAATATTTCTGGTGAAATGCGTCAGTTTAATGACTATCCTCTACTCCTAACCAGAACTGGAACCTTATCTGCGTGTAAAGTCCTGGGAATGACGCCTCTGCTGATTAATGAATGGATTATAGTGCCTTTACTTACCTGTGAGCTAATTACACACAGCATAAGTGATCGCAACGCATTCCGCGTTTTACTTTTTATGCATTATGCTCCAATGAAACCACCTTGGATCAGGAGTAGGGAACCTCCGGTTCGAAGGCCATATAAGGGCTGATAATTTGGTCTGGCCCTCCACAGGCGGGACCTGAGCAGGGGTGTGTCTTGGCTTTCAAAGCTCTGGTGCAATAGGCCGCAAAACCACTTTTCCCGCTTCCAACGCTCTGGAGGTGAGGGCTGCATCGCGCGGCGGGGTCCTGATCCGCTCCTGGGTCCCTGGTGGCAGCTGGAACCCTAAAATTCTCCATATTCCTGGATCCTACTCAGGACGCTCTCATTGTGGAGCAATCTGTATGTGGTCGCAGATGGATCTCCGGGCCGCCGCCGCCATTTTATTCCAAAGCTTACATTCCGGGGGGGAGAATATAGCAAATATTTACATTTTGTATGGCCCAAGAATGTGGTGATAAATATCCAAATGGGCATTGGCAGAAAAAAGGTTCCCCACCCCTGCCTTAGATGAAACGCGTTAGAGGAAGCTATATTCATCTGATAAAGGGCTGCTACCCACCTGGATATTACTAATACTCATTGCTTGCTGGATGCCTGTAATTATGTACTGCGGATGTGCAGCACAAAGGATCTCCGTCTGGGACACCGTCGCCCAATGCTGCGTTCCGTATGGCGTTCATTGTCAGCACGAGTAATACGTTTTGGAGGCAGACGTACAGATTTAGCTATTAAGTCTGGATACGTCTCCTCTTTCCTATTCTCCTTCCTATATTCATTAGCAACGTCATAATTAGAGGCACTTTCCAGTCCAAACCTTCAACTGGATTAATTGTCCAGCTGACGATATCGGACTGGAGTCCGTCTGTTATCAGGTACAGAAACTGCGCTCATTGGGGCTGATCCAGAGCTACATACGTGAGTACGACCAGCGTAGCTCTGGAGCACTCCCCCCTGTGGCCGGCGTAATTACACACCGTTATGCCGGCTGCAGGCAACCCTAACTTCAGCCGGTGTAACCAGGGCCGGCAACAGAAATCTTGGGGCCCGTCACACTCAATTTTTTTGGGCCCCCCCATGAATCGGTTAAATAAATAAATAAAATAACACAAAGGATGAAGTAAAAACATCAAATAACCACAATAATAGAAATTGACCAAAGGGGGTGATGGCAGGCCCAGCAACAAAAATCTTGGGGCACTGTACAATAATATTTTTGGGGTCCTCAACTCTCTTGGATAGGTACAAAGTAGAAACAAGGAAAAAAAATTTAGGATCAGATTGAATTGTCGCATAACAGTAGGTTATTACGCTGCCACAGAGTTGTAACTGGCCTAACCCGCCCTCCCTCTCTCATTTACTTACCTTCCCCCACCTTCCTTCTGTAACGGTTGCGTAGTTACGGCCAGGAACGCCCTTCTCGCCGTAACTACGCAAAAGTTAGGGACGCCCGATCCTAAGGATCCGGTTTCCCTAACTATGCCAGGCAACATCTATCCGGCGCATGCGCAGAACGTCAGAAATGCCGTTCTTACACATACGGCCGCGGTAACTAGTGCGGTGGCTGTAGGTCTGGATCAGCCCCATTGCCCCTGATTCACACTTAAGAGTGAGTTAGATGAGGACAGAACTGCACCTAACTCACCCATTAAGAGTGCCATGGGGCTACCTTATCTTACCGCGAGGAAAGAAGGAAACTACGCACGGACTTTGCCCCTCCCCACCTCCCCGTAGGCAATCTACGTCCCTAACTGGCACATAGATTGTGTAAATGACCTTCTATGCGTGAGTACTCGATCATTTCAGAAAAATACGCACTTAATAAGCGCAAGCTTCTTAAGTGTGAATCAGGGCCATTAACACTTTGTGTCCTCTCTATTACCTCAGTGCGGTGACTCTGAGAAATTTCAGTCCTACATCTGGGATTTGTATGGGGAAACAGCAAGCGAAACGCGTGTAGTTCTGGAAGTTAAGCTTCATTGCTAATATGCACATTCTATTTGGTAAATTCAGAAGATTTTATTTGAACTATTTATGCCCCTGGGGCCAGCTTGTTTGCCAATATATTGTTGATATATTGGAATTCAATTCTTATTTATATAAGGTTTTTTACATTGTATTGTTACTACGATATCTTGAAGGTTATCAGTCCAGCGCTCTGTTCTATACTTAGAAAGACACAGTTACTATTTGGAATATTATATTTGGGTATCTTTTATTTTTTCCCTGGATAGACATTTGGAGACAATCAAAGGAATCATCGGGACCCAGTTTGGGGGATATTGAGATGATACAATTTCACTTTATTGACAATATATTTATACAGTGTATTATACATATTTATTGGTTTTAATTGATATTGTATTGTTTCCGTAGTTTGCTCCTTGTATTAGTTTATTTACAGGTATTGTACAGCAAAGAGTTTAATAGTAACCTCAATGCACAAAGCTCATCGGAGAGGGTGCTGGCCTGAGTAATGATTCATCTCTCCTGCGGAGAGCTAATAGTCTAATAGTAAAATAGCTAATTATTAGTCATTAAGAAGGGCAACGGAATAAAGGTCTCTCTGTATACAGAATCCCGTGTAGCATCAGTATACACAGGCAGACGGAAACGAGGAAACCGCTAACAATAAGTATGTATGGAACATGGGCATGATTACTCACTACTGTGGGCTACTAAATATTTCTCTGATGTTCTGGTGTTCTTCTGTATAGTTCCACCATAGGTGTCCTTTCCTGGTAATAGTAAGTCCCGTATAAGCCAGCAAAAGAGCGACGCGTTTTACCCTCAATGCTGTCAGCGTTATACGAAATCTAAAATCTTATTTTTACCCCAGGAGAGGGGGGGTGAGACATAAGATAACAGGAGACCGGGGGATGTACAGAGACTTCAGGTAGACATAGGAAATAAAAAATAATACAAAAATATCCATCAAAGAGGAAACGAAAGCTACAAATTAAACGCGCTTCACTGCTCTCCTGTAACGTCTTTAAGACAAATGAGTAAGACAGGTTTAACGACCGAGGGGAATGGGCTGGAAAGGGCCACGATGAGTCGATTCCTTAAGAATGGTGGCCTCCTGGGGCTGCTACTTGCACAACAATATCAAAAAGTAGAAATATATTGTTTTGTATTCAAAGAGCAACAAAATGCTTCAAAATTTCTCTGTTGAAAGGCTGAAAAGAATTTGTGGTTGGGGTTTGAGTCTGTGCCACGTTACACGGCTCTGGCCGTACTGCGCCACCAAAATTCACCGATATCATGCAACGTCACTCGCGGCTGCCGGGCAGCGAACTCCTCCCACTCAATGGGGATTGGAGACGGCGTCACCGCTGACCGTTCTGGCGGTGGCACCGGCTCTGGTGTCCACAGCAGATTGGTCTGACTGTGCGAGGTTGGAGGGGATGCCCATAGTTCCAGGGGCATCGGGGATGACGTTGTGACCCTGTGCGACCGTGAAGACTTCCGGGACAGTGTGAACGACAAGCAGAGACAGAGAACCATGAAGAGAGCCGTTACCGAGCCCAGGGAGAGTATGGCCACCAGGCACTGGCCACAGGAGGAAGAGATCAAGGGGCCATTGTCGGTGTGAAGATCACGGGAAGTGCTGGGGGATGCTGCCATTTTGTTGGAGCCCTGTAACCTAAGACAAGATGCAAAACATATGTACGTCAGAAACAGATACAGAACCAATGATGCAATATACATATAAATGTCACACTGGAGATGTGTCTGTACTATGCTGTGTGTTACGATGTAGTATTATCTGTACTCGGTGAGTGATGATAGATAGATCGATAGATAGATAGATCCCATTTTGTGAATGTGTGTAATCTTTCTGCTTTTATTCTGTAGTTGATTTTTTCGTACATATTGTGTACTATTGGTTGGTGGCGTGTCTGGGATCAACGTCTCACAGGGGTTGATGATCCACAGAAGCCATTCTGGAGCCTTAAATTGCCTCCTCAGGTGAGTGAGCTCTCAGTGTATAAACACGGGACATAGGACCCACTATAGGGACTCTGACAGTTTTGGGATAAAGACCTCAGCAGAAAAGCCTGGTAAGTGGCTGGTGGCTTATCATTAATTTGCAAATGTGTGTAACGAATGCCTGAGCATTTTATTTACAGATAGACTGACACACATGGAGGTAAAGAGACACACTGTACGGTCAGTGGGACAATATATAGATGCAATGGTGTGGTCTGCATACACAGGGCATGGTGCCAGTATACAGTGGTATACAGTATCTGTATAAGGTAACTGATGACATACTAGTGTCTGTACCGGGTCAGTAATGCAGTGTTATACAAAGGGAGGCATTGGTGTACTATGGTCAGTGATGCAGTGTTATATACGGGGGGCATTGGTGCAGTATGTGGTCAGTGTAGCAGTGTGTGTAGAGGGTCAGTGATGCAGTGTTATACACGGGGAGGCATTGGTGCAGTATCTGGTCAGTGTAGCAGTGTGTGTAGAGGGTCAGTGATGCAGTGTTATACATTGGTGCAGTATCTGGTCAGTGTAGCAGTGTCTGTACCGGGTCAGTAATGCAGTGTTATACACGGGGAGGCGTTGGTGCAGTATCTGGTTAGTGTATAAGTGTGTGTAGAGGGTCAGTGATGCAGTGTTATACACGGGGAGGCATTGGTGCAGTATGGTCAGTGTAGCAGTGTGTGTAGAGGGTCAGTGATGCAGTGTTATACATTGGTGCAGTATGGTCAGTGTAGCAGTGTGTGTAGAGGGTCAGTGATGCAGTGTTATACATTGGTGCAGTATCTGGTCAGTGTAGCAGTGTGTGTAGCGGGTCAGTGATGCAGTGTTATACATTGGTGCAGTATCTGGTCAGTGTAGCAGTGTGTGTAGAGGGTCAGTGATGCAGTGTTATACACGGGAAGGTATTGGTGCAGTATCTGGTCAGTGTAGCAGTGTCTGTAGAGGGTCAGTGATGCAGTGTTACACATTGGTGCAGTATCTGGTCAGTGTAGCAGTGTCTGTATTGGGTCAGTGGTTATAAAGTGCAGTATACAATGTTTATCTGTATCGTACCTTACTGAATGCGGCTGGTCTCCAGGAGCCGGTGGGAAGCTGTCACGTATGGGTGAGGAAAGGAAGCTGCATTGATGTCACAGACCACAGAGCTGTGTAACGACTTCCGCAAGCAGCCGGCTCAGGAGGAAGCAGCGTCGCCCTGTACCTGATACCCCTCCACCAGGATATTGGGCAACAGGGACAGGGCTGAGCGCAGGGACACAAAGGGCTTTAATTTACACCAGTTTTGGACTTTTACTGATCTGCGAATTCTCATTTTTGGCAATTAAAAAAATAAATAAATCGCAAACAATCTCAGAAAGCTCTATTCTGTTCTATTCTCCCGTTGTTATAGCGCGAGATATTTCATAAACGACAGAGCCTGTAATTAACTAAATGTACTAAACCGCTCAAAAGGAAAAGTGGAGATGTTGCCCATAGCAACCAAGCAGATTCTAGCTCTCACTTTCCTAGTGCAATCTAGAGAATGTCTGCTAGCATCTGGTTGGTTGCTATGGGCAACATCGCCACCTTTTCCCCAGCTTAGTAAATCGCTGTGTGACATGCGTTTTCCTTCATGGCAGAGTTCAGCTTGGCTCAGGCTTATGTTGCCTCTTCCTCTAGCACCACCCACTGCGCTAATGTGTTCCCGGCAAACTCACGGTGACAATAAATAACTACAAATAGATGAATATATGCCATATGCACATAGATGTACAAAGTATGCCATCAACGCACTTCCCCTCTATGTGAGATTGCAGGTGTGTGTGTGTGTGTGTGTATTGCACAACCAGTGTGAAGCGCATACAAGTGCGAATAAATATGGCAGAGTGCAGTGAAGAACGAGGAAGAGTGTTGTCGGGTGGAGAGTGTCACCTGCATTTTTCAGCAGCTTAGTAAAATAAAGCACCTGATCTCATTGGTTTAGACGCTGTACAACTGTAATAGTTGATAAGACTATTCCTCCACTAGAGGTCAGCGTGTATGTTGTTCTCTTCAATCACTCACTGGATTATATGCCAGGGAAGGGAGATCACATAATTACCCCTCCCCCACTTATGTCACACGCATTGCAAAAATAAATTCTCAATTCATTGGTTTACACAATCATGAAACCCAACGCATTTCGCCACTATCCAGACACATCCTTGTTGAAGATGAGTTTGGTCTCCTCCCTTTTTGGATTAGCGCTGATTGAAGATTTTATCAGTTTCTGACATTCCCCAAGCAAATCTCCACAAGCGTGCCCCAACCTCCACCCCCTCCCCCAAGACTGGACAGGACACTAGGACGGAGCATAGTAGAGAGGAATTGACCCCTACAAGGTCATCTAAACATGATTTTGACCTTGCCTGGATCACGGGACTGGACCAGGAGATTTAACCCGTTTTTGTGCTCCACACTTCCGTGCAACCCCCACCCCCAATCCTATATATGCAGTACCAAGCAGGGCCTCTAGGGGTAGCGCTGAGACAGACCACGCAGGTGATGTAAAAGACAGGACATTTTATTTAAGCTGCTGGGCTCCACCAACAACCATTAAATAAATCCTGAAGATGCTAGATTCAAGTTTTCAGGGAAACTGGGTTTTTTTCACATTTAGGAAATAAAAATTTAAAATAAAAGAAAGGAAAAAAATAATAAACCAAAACACAATATCTTAACAATCATAACAAAAATAAACACTTACTGGAAGAGGTAGATTATTGAATGGGTTTCAAACCATAGGTACAGTGAGACGTCACTCGCCCTAACACACAACGTGATACACATCTGTACACAAGTTATAAGTTAAAAATTAAGAATGGGTGAGAGAGGGAGAGGAACAGGCAGGTGCGGGGCCCCTTCACCCCACCTGCTCTCAGCCAGATGCCATTGCATTAGAACAGGTGGGAAAATTTAGTCATTGCAATAACCCCCAGCAACCACAAGGTGTCAGCAGAGTACAGATGGAGCAGACCTATTGTCAGCTGACTACACAACGCTCAGCCTGTGAAGAGGCCGCAACTGATACGCCGATAGAATAAAAATAACTAAGTATAACACAATATAAAACAAAAGGTTACAATAAGAGCTGCTCCATCTGCATAGTGTCATCCCAGACTTCATCTATGTGCAGTGCAAGCAATATCCACTAGATGTCAGCGTAAATGCAGGCTCTTAATGGTCGACATATCTCATCCAATGAGATTGTTGCTGCCTCCGTGACACCAATCTGTCCCAGGGTGCACTCCTCCAGACGTACAAGCGTTGCCGAAAAAGAGTAGGAGGCGGCTAAGGTGTGGGCTGAACCGAAAAGCCATATTACACAGAAGACTGCAGCCTATCGGTGTACAAAGAACCAGTGACATCACAGTCGCCAAGAGCATTAGCGATGTCACTGGTCCACAAAGAAATGGGCAATATATAAAATACTACCGGCCCCGCCCACAATATGGCAGCCTCCATGGAACGTTAGGAGTCAGGTTTGCAACCCTCTCCCTTAATCGGTACGAAGGTTAAAACACATGGGTGGTTCAGGGGTGCGCTTAATGTTCCCATCTAAAGCAAAGGGGGTGACGTTTTCGTCTGCTAAAATCAAATTAGTCTGATTAACTCGAAATAATTGCACACGCCCTCTGGAGAGGGATCCGCCGCCCTCTGGTGGCAGTGATGGGGAGGGGGAGCTGGACAAGGCAGAGGGTTCTCTGTATAGAAAATATTTACAGCGTCCTTTATCCATAAAGAGGCCCCTCAGCCAATCACTGCCGGCCCCCATTGGGGGGAGGTATGGAACCGCACAGGATTCTGGGAAAGAGAACAACAGTCCTTAAGTTGGTTATGAAGTGGGGACGTCAGGGTGGAGAAGGTGGCGGAGGGACACACAACTGAAGGAAACGAGCAAGAGACAGGAATTCTTCATGCCGTGAACAGTTAACAGCCGCGGAGACTCTCGGACCACGTCCCCCGTGTTTTATTTGGGAAGAGCGCGCTCATCTCTCCTCCTTCTTGGAGACCTTTGAGGAATGCCAGGCCGTGGACCTAACAAAAGAAACGAGACAGGAGTCAGAAACAGCGCAGAGGTCTGGAGCGATCGCAGCGGCTCAGTAACAATGGCCTCACCCGGAGGACAACACACGCTAGAAGGCCGATGTACGGAGGAAACCAAAGAGCTGGGACATTAGAGACACCTGACCTGTCCTTTAGGGGATGCCCAAGGTCGTGACAATGTTCACCAAGGTCATGTAGATTAGGAGGATTCTTTTGGTTGGGCATAAGGCAGAGGACCTCGACCACCAGTAAAAACCCCTTATACATCACCACCAATAACCCGGGTATTTGGTGGTGATGTCAAAGGTACCGGGGTCCTGGTCCCAGGGCTAATGACCCGGGAAAAAATAAGGGGTTTTCCTGTGTCTGGTGGGGATGTGAAAGGTGCTGACCCAGGGTTTTTCTACCCGGGTCTCACCTAACACACCCGACCGGAAGGATTTGTGCACAACCCCTTCACAGTGTCCACCCTGGAGTGTTTTAGGGACCCGCCCGGGTTTTTTGTTTTTTTCTGCAGAAAAGCCCCGGAAATAACCCGGGTTGAAAAACCTGAGTTACTGGCGGGGTGGTGATGTGAAAGCGGCATTACAGGGCATGTTTTCCAGGTTCCCTGCTGCAGTGCAGGCGTGTTTATTACCGGCTGACGTATGTGAAAAGAGCCAGCGGTGGAAGTCGTGCGTGTAGTTGGCCGCTCCGATGGTCTGTACTGTAATAGATCGCGTTTCGGCACTGAAAGGTCAGTTTTCAGCAAGATAACGCCATTCCCATGACTGGCGAGTCTTCAGAAATCTCCATGGAAACAGGTACCGCTTTCATCCTAAATATCCCATTTTCACAACCTAACCTTAATGCTTGCCTAGCCGTAACCATTCCAGTCATGCAGCCTAACCTTAACTGCCCCTCACCGCAACCTAACCTCAACACCCTCCTAAACATTCTCATCCCACAGCCTAATAATAACCCCTCTCCCTACACATTACCCCAACCATCCCCTCTCCATAACCCTCCCCTAACCTTCCTCATCCTGCAGCCTAACCTTAACCCTTCCTCAGTATAACCCTAACCATCAATATCACCTTCAAGCAGCCTAACAGCATTGGGAACAGGTCCCTGTTGAGATAAGTGCAGTCACCATTGTACCCAGTCAGAGATAGCAATATACTCTGCTACAGTCTGCAGCAGTAACAACACGCCCACTCACACTCACTGACTACACCTCACACTCACTGACACTGGCTACACCTCACACTCACTGACACTGGCTACACCTCACACTCACTGACACGGATTATGGGGAGACCTGGAAAACATGCGCTGTTACTGGTACCAGGAACCCCCGGGGTAAAGCACAGATGGCGGGACGTCGTCTTACGGCGGTCAGCGCAGTCTTCTGGTCGATTCGGTGAAATTGATTCCCTCCGGGATACCGTCCAGCCCCTAATCCTCTCCCCGAGGCAGAACACTATTATTTATTTTGTAGTATGCACATTCTTTAGTCTGCTGCAAATGGTTTTAGATCCTGCACTACCAAGGCCGCCAGTCACATGATGTAGCGAGCAGGGATGTTTTGGAAACTTCCTCTGAGCTCTGTCTGCACTGTGAAATCACAGTCTTTCCTAAAGGGCAATGTCATGAGATAAAATAGGTGCGATTTCGCTTTTCCACCACCGGGGGGCAGATGGAGGCTACGCACCTGATGAAGGTCTTGAATGCGGCAGAGTGCGGGTTGATGCACAGCGGGGGGCGCTTGCCCTGTTGTTGCTCTGTGATGAAGCGATGAACCAGCTCTGTGAGAGAAGAGACGTGTTGGTATAACGGTCAGTAAGGTGACCCCCCACCCCCCCAGCGGGCCCCAGGAACGGCTCTGACCTTTAACCTGCCAGACAGAGGTGAGGCTTTTCTCATAGGAGTCATCGAATCGGTCGCTGGCCGTGGGCTCAAAATCAGCGGTATAGACGCGGCCAGACGACACGGAGTAGCAGCAGTGACACATACACGTGTGGTAACGGAGACGGCCCTCCTCTAGGTACGGGTGGGCCAAGGCGTCCTTAGCGGAGATCCTCTTCAGCTGGAATAAAAATAGACAATAAAGCTCATTATTATGCAAAAGACGACCAGTGAGAGAGCGCAAGGGGAGGGGCCAGAACCCCACTAGGCCTGGAGAGGGAGGGGCCAGAACCCCACTAGGCCTGGAGAGGGAGGGGCCAGAACCCCACTAAGCATGGAGAGGGAGGAGCCAGAACCCCCCAGCATAGAGGGAGGGGGGCACCTAGAAGCAGAGATCAGAGACGGACAGAACATAACTCACAGGATCAAACAGCAGCATCCGACACAGCAGGTGGACAGCCTCGTGGGTGGCCTCCCCGGAGAGCATGTACAGGACAGAGAGGGACGGCTGTAACGGGAGGACGCCCAGGTTAGTAAAATACAGTGACTGCGGCAGATAAACATCGGCGTTACAGTATAAATTACCGGCTTGTGGGGTCCGCGCAGAATGTGAGCCCTCGCTCCCTCGCAGGCAGAGCGCATGGCGGTCAGAGGGGGGGTCCCCAGGAGGTCTGTGATCAGGTCCAGCTGTATAACGAGAGGAGGATTAGGAAAAACCAGCGGACAGCATAGACCGCAGCGTAATAACGACAACATAGACTGCAGCGTAAGAGGGGACAGCATAGACTGCAGTGTAACAGAGGGGACAGCATAGACTGCAGCGTAATAACGACAGCATAGACTGCAGCGTAATAACGACAGCATAGACTGCAGCGTAATAACGACAGCATAGACTGCAGCGTAATAACGACAGCATAGACTGCAGCGTAATAACGACAGCATAGACTGCAGCGTAAGAGGAGACAGCATAGACCGCAGCGTAACAGAGGGGACAGCATAGACCGCAGCGTAACAGAGGGGACAGCATAGACCGCAGCGTAACAGAGGGGACAGCATAGACCGCAGCGTAACAGAGGGGACAGCATAGACCGCAGCGTAACAGAGGGGACAGCATAGACCGCAGCGTAACAGAGGGGACAGCATAGACCGCAGCGTAACAGAGGGGACAGCATAGACCGCAGCGTAACAGAGGGGACAGCATAGACCGCAGCGTAACAGAGGGGACAGCATAGACCGCAGCGTAAC
This sequence comes from Limnodynastes dumerilii, assembly GCA_011038615.1. NCBI lineage: Eukaryota > Metazoa > Chordata > Amphibia > Anura > Limnodynastidae > Limnodynastes > Limnodynastes dumerilii. Next base: position 40,803 of record WWET01006150.1, read on the forward strand.
AGAGGGGACAGCATAGACCGCAGCGTAACAGAGGGGACAGCATAGACCGCAGCGTAACAGAGGGGACAGCATAGACCGCAGCGTAACAGAGGGGACAGCATAGACCGCAGCGTAACAGAGGGGACAGCATAGACCGCAGCGTAACAGAGGGGACAGCATAGACCGCAGCGTAACAGAGGGGACAGCATAGACCGCAGCGTAACAGAGGGGACAGCATAGACCGCAGCGTAACAGAGGGGACAGCATAGACCGCAGCGTAACAGAGGGGACAGCATAGACCGCAGCGTAACAGAGGGGACAGCATAGACCGCAGCGTAACAGAGGGGACAGCATAGACCGCAGCGTAACAGAGGGGACAGCATAGACCGCAGCGTAACAGAGGGGACAGCATAGACCGCAGCGTAACAGAGGGGACAGCATAGACCGCAGCGTAACAGAGGGGACAGCATAGACCGCAGCGTAACAGAGGGGACAGCATAGACCGCAGCGTAACAGAGGGGACAGCATAGACCGCAGCGTAACAGAGGGGACAGCATAGACCGCAGCGTAACAGAGGGGACAGCATAGACCGCAGCGTAACAGAGGGGACAGCATAGACCGCAGCGTAACAGAGGGGACAGCATAGACCGCAGCGTAACAGAGGGGACAGCATAGACCGCAGCGTAACAGAGGGGACAGCATAGACCGCAGCGTAACAGAGGGGACAGCATAGACCGCAGCGTAACAGAGGGGACAGCATAGACCGCAGCGTAACAGAGGGGACAGCATAGACCGCAGCGTAACAGAGGGGACAGCATAGACCGCAGCGTAACAGAGGGGACAGCATAGACCGCAGCGTAACAGAGGGGACAGCATAGACCGCAGCGTAACAGAGTAATAAGTAGAGTGCACAGGACAGTATAGCCGGCAGTGTAATAAGTAGAGTGCACAGGGACAGTATAGCCGGCAGTGTAATAAGTGCTCGGGTCACTGGCCGGGGATGGAGCGTACCTGCTGTATGGGGCTCTGAGCCTGGAACAGAATCCTTCTACCGAGAAGCTCAGCAAAGATGCAGCCCACAGACCAGATGTCAATGGCGTTCTGGTAATGCCGACTGCCCATGAGGATCTCCGGAGCCCGGTAATACTGAGTCACCACCTCCTGGGTCATGTGCTGGGACTCATCCAACTCCTCCACCCGCGCCAGGCCAAAGTCACAGATCTGAGGGGGTAAACAGGCAGCATGAGGAGAGAGCACCGTCTACAGCACAGCCGCGTGCCAGGGGTAAACGCCAGGACCGAGAGGCTGGTGAGGTCAGAGAGGAACCGGAGAGTCAAGGAAAGGAATAAAGGGGAGAGAGCAGACGTAGGGCAAATAACGGGCTGGGGCAAGAAGGCGGAGAAGAAGAAGAGGAGCCCAGGAGGCAGAAGAATGACCGGCAGAGAGCAATACCTTCAGGACACAGTTACTGTTGACCAGCAGGTTGCCCGGTTTGATATCTCTGTGCAGGATGCCAGCAGAATGAAGGTACTTCAGCCCTACCAGAGAGAAAAAGATGGTTTCATTGCAGACTTCAACGCCGGCACCATTTCCCACCCCCTCCCCCGATAACCCACCCCACCTCACCTCGCAGAATCTGGTAGAGGAAGACCTTGATGTGGTCGGCGCTGAGAGGCTGAGGAGAAACGATGACCTTGTGGAGGTCGGTCTGCATGAGCTCCGTGATGACATATCTGAGAGCTGGAAGTCAAGGGTCAACCTGCAGAGGGCGACTATGCAATGACACAGGGGGAGGACTTCCGGAATACGTGGCCCCATTTTTCAGGCCAGGACATGGACTATGCTCCTCGCCCTTAGATGTTAGTGACCCATGGGAAGAATAGACATTCATGTGACAGGCATCAGATCAATTGACCAATTAGAATGTCCCTCCTGGTTTGGTAGATGGAGGCTCCCCATCTTGTACCATGTGACCACACGAATAGGCAAAGTGTTAAATGAATTATAAACTAAACATTGATCCGGCAGCGCATGGAACGGACCAATGTGTCAGAACGCCAACCAAACGGACTAAATAATCGTATTGTTCCTGAATAGAGAGACCGCCAAAGGGACAATCCAATCGGGATGGGTGCAAGGGATTGAGGGATAGCCCAGATTATTGGACTGCACACAGTATCTGGCTGCCATAGAGGCGTAACACACAAGACTCACAACCCCACAAAATCTCAGCTACCGGCGTCAATATCCGGAGCAGAAGGCAGGCAAGGATACATCTCCTCAAAGCAATCAATCTGCGGAGGCTGCAGGATGTCCAGCGCGGATAGGACCTAGAGGACGACAGAGGATTATCAGCAGCCAGAAGCCATCAATGGCACTGTCCCCTCCTTCCCAGATGTCACAGGTCATAAACACAGAGACAGACATCTCCCAGTACACATGCACTGCCTCCGACACAAGGGACAATGGACCCTCATCCACACAGATGCCAGTCTCTATCACCCATAACAGCCTCACAGTCACTGCCATGCATGCAAGAACAGGCAGCCCAGTCTACTACCAGGGGGCAGACTATTTCCATCCTCAGCACGGTCTCCAGAAGAGCGAAAAATGTCCCGCATCCAGGGTGTGAGGATAAGAGGAAATCAGGAGGAAAGTTACACACGGGAAACACCATGATGAATAGCAGGGGAGGAAAATGTCATGTGTTGGAAACAATATTACAGATAATAATATAATAGTATTAGAGATGAGAGGTGATAAATAACAGTGTAATAGTAACGCTGGTCAGCATCTGTGTAATAATATAATAATAATACAATAGTATTAGAGATGAGAGGTGATAAATAACAGTGTGATAGTAACGCTGGTCAGTATTTGTATAATAATAATATAATAGTATTAGAGATAAGAGGTGATAAATATCAGTGTAATAGTAACGCCCAGATGCTGAATTTTCACCTTGGCAAAACCATGTTCAAATATTTGGTCAGGTTTGGAGTTGGCCGGACGTGTCTTGATCAACTCTAAATTGTAGCATTAAGTAATTTTGTCAGTACTTTTTTTTTCTTTTCCACTGCAAAGCGTCAGACATTACCGGGCAGATCCAGAGGTGATGGTACGCCAGCTGACGCAACGTTCCTACTGCACATGCTCAGGACTGAGGGTCCAATCCCTGCCATCCAATGAGGGCATGCCAGTCTATCAGGGCAACCAATAACATGTGCAGAAAGAGCACTAACATCACTCATTCGTCAAACCATTGCACCCTCAACAGCGGTTACGGTGCCATTTACGCCCATTACACCCAAAGCCACACATGTTCCGCTGCCTGGCAACCACCTACAGGCAGACCAGACAGGACAGCACATATACAACCAGTCACACGCAGATGGCAGCGCCCGCCCCTTACGTTGTCGTGTTTGAAGAAACAGAGCATCTTCAGCTCCCTGAAGACTCGCTTGCACGACACCAGATTCTGGAAGACGTTCGGCATCTTCTTAAGGGCGACGCGTTTCCCATCTCGCGGGTCGGTCACAGACCTGTCAAAGCCAAACCAACCCATTTAGTAACGCAGATACGGATTATCTCACTATACGGTTATTGTCAGCTCGATCCACGACCCACAGAAATCCTACACACAAGACCTTATACGCCCATCACTGAGACTGTGCGGAGACCTCCCAGGATGCCCTTCACCCTGGCACACACAACGCTCTTACACTCAGTCATCCCCAGCCTTGACCACACAGTGTTATGGATAAGACAAGGACACCGGCAAATATTTACACAGCAAAACCTCCAGAACCCCCATTATCTGAGGAAACTATGCAAAAGGCGAAACTCCAACACCCAAAACATCACCCCCTGTATTATAGAAGCCCATTACTTCCCACCAGTCTGATGCCAGATGCCCTACATACACACCATATAAATACCCCAACACAGCATTCTACATATCATGTGATCAGAACCCACCTCCCCGGACTACCTGAACAGGACCCCAGAAGCCCCTGAGAGATCTGCTCCCCTCCCAGGGTGACCTTAGCTCCTCGGACACGATGCACTTTACTCAGATCACCCTGCACCACTACAAATCAACTGCCCCATTTATATATCCCCAGCGACCGGGATGACCACAGATGACTGGGAGATCCGCACAGCTCCCTGCACATGATCGCTGCTCTGACATCCTATGCACCCTCCACACCTGCAGAGGCCCAACATACACTCCCCCCTTCCCGAGCCTTAGATATCCTGTGCACCCTATCTCTTTCCATACCTCAATCACCCCAGGATTCCTCAGTGACCTTAACTGAACTGTGCCCTATCCACAGATCTTCTAGCCTGCACCCCCTTCCACATCCCCAGATGCCCTGTCCTGCGGCCCCTTCCGCGTCCCCAGATGCCCTGTCCTGCGGCCCCTTCCGCGTTCCCAGATGCCCTGTCCTGCGGCCCCTTCCGCGTCCCCAGATGCCCTGTCCTGCGGCCCCTTCCGCGTCCCCAGATGCCCTGTCCTGCGGCCCCTTCCGCGTCCCCAGATGCCCTGTCCTGCGGCCCCTTCCGCGTCCCCAGATGCCCTGTCCTGCGGCCCCTTCCGCGTCCCCAGATGCCCTGTCCTGCGGCCCCTTCCGCGTCCCCAGATGCCCTGTCCTGCGGCCCCTTCCGCGTCCCCAGATGCCCTGTCCTGCGGCCCCTTCCGCGTCCCCAGATGCCCTGTCCTGCGGCCCCTTCCGCGTCCCCAGATGCCCTGTCCTGCGGCCCCTTCCGCGTCCCCAGATGCCCTGTCCTGCGGCCCCTTCCGCGTCCCCAGATGCCCTGTCCTGCGGCCCCTTCCGCGTCCCCAGATGCCCTGTCCTGCGGCCCCTTCCGCGTCCCCAGATGCCCTGTCCTGCGGCCCCTTCCGCGTCCCCAGATGCCCTGTCCTGCGGCCCCTTCCGCGTCCCCAGATGCCCTGTCCTGCGGCCCCTTCCGCGTCCCCAGATGCCCTGTCCTGCGGCCCCTTCCGCGTCCCCAGATGCCCTGTCCTGCGGCCCCTTCCGCGTCCCCAGATGCCCTGTCCTGCGGCCCCTTCCGCGTCCCCAGATGCCCTGTCCTGCGGCCCCTTCCGCGTCCCCAGATGCCCTGTCCTGCGGCCCCTTCCACATCCCCAGATGCCCTGTCCTGCGGCCCCTTCCACATCCCCAGATGCCCTGTCCTGCGGCCCCTTCCACATCCCCAGATGCCCTGTCCTGCGGCCCCTTCCACATCCCCAGATGCCCTGTCCTGCGGCCCCTTCCACATCCCCAGATGCCCTGTCCTGCGGCCCCTTCCACATCCCCAGATGCCCTGTCCTGCGGCCCCTTCCACATCCCCAGATGCCCTGTCCTGCGGCCCCTTCCACATCCCCAGAAGCCCTGTCCTGTGCCCCTTTCACATCCCCAGATGCCCTGTCCTGTGCCCCTTCCACATCCCCAGATGCCCTGTCCTGCGGCCCCTTCCACGTTCCCAGATGCCCTGTCCTGCGGCCCCTTCCGCGTCCCCAGATGCCCTGTCCTGCGGCCCCTTCCACATCCCCAGAAGCCCTGTCCTGTGCCCCTTTCACATCCCCAGATGCCCTGTCCTGTGCCCCTTCCACATCCCCAGATGCCCTGTCCTGCGGCCCCTTCCACATCCCCAGAAGCCCTGTCCTGTGCCCCTTTCACATCCCCAGATGCCCTGTCCTGTGCCCCTTCCACATCCCCAGATGCCCTGTCCTGCGGCCCCTTCCACATCCCCAGAAGCCCTGTCCTGTGCCCCTTTCACATCCCCAGATGCCCTGTCCTGTGCCCCTTCCACATCCCCAGATGCCCTGTCCTGCGGCCCCTTCCACGTTCCCAGATGCCCTGTCCTGCGGCCCCTTCCGCGTCCCCAGATGCCCTGTCCTGCGGCCCCTTCCACATCCCCAGAAGCCCTGTCCTGTGCCCCTTTCACATCCCCAGATGCCCTGTCCTGTGCCCCTTCCACATCCCCAGATGCCCTGTCCTGCGGCCCCTTCCACATCCCCAGAAGCCCTGTCCTGTGCCCCTTTCACATCCCCAGATGCCCTGTCCTGTGCCCCTTCCACATCCCCAGATGCCCTGTCCTGCGGCCCCTTCCACATCCCCAGAAGCCCTGTCCTGTGCCCCTTTCACATCCCCAGATGCCCTGTCCTGTGCCCCTTCCACATCCCCAGATGCCCTGTCCTGCGGCCCCTTCCACGTTCCCAGATGCCCTGTCCTGCGGCCCCTTCCGCGTCCCCAGATGCCCTGTCCTGCGGCCCCTTCCACATCCCCAGAAGCCCTGTCCTGTGCCCCTTTCACATCCCCAGATGCCCTGTCCTGTGCCCCTTCCACATCCCCAGATGCCCTGTCCTGCGGCCCCTTCCACATCCCCAGAAGCCCTGTCCTGTGCCCCTTTCACATCCCCAGATGCCCTGTCCTGTGCCCCTTCCACATCCCCAGATGCCCTGTCCTGCGGCCCCTTCCACATCCCCAGAAGCCCTGTCCTGTGCCCCTTTCACATCCCCAGATGCCCTGTCCTGTGCCCCTTCCACATCCCCAGATGCCCTGTCCTGCGGCCCCTTCCACGTTCCCAGATGCCCTGTCCTGCGGCCCCTTCCGCGTCCCCAGATGCCCTGTCCTGCGGCCCCTTCCACATCCCCAGAAGCCCTGTCCTGTGCCCCTTTCACATCCCCAGATGCCCTGTCCTGTGCCCCTTCCACATCCCCAGATGCCCTGTCCTGCGGCCCCTTCCACATCCCCAGAAGCCCTGTCCTGTGCCCCTTTCACATCCCCAGATGCCCTGTCCTGTGCCCCTTCCACATCCCCAGATGCCCTGTCCTGCGGCCCCTTCCACATCCCCAGAAGCCCTGTCCTGTGCCCCTTTCACATCCCCAGATGCCCTGTCCTGTGCCCCTTCCACATCCCCAGATGCCCTGTCCTGCGGCCCCTTCCACGTTCCCAGATGCCCTGTCCTGCGGCCCCTTCCGCGTCCCCAGATGCCCTGTCCTGCGGCCCCTTCCACATCCCCAGAAGCCCTGTCCTGTGCCCCTTTCACATCCCCAGATGCCCTGTCCTGTGCCCCTTCCACATCCCCAGATGCCCTGTCCTGCGGCCCCTTCCACATCCCCAGAAGCCCTGTCCTGTGCCCCTTTCACATCCCCAGATGCCCTGTCCTGTGCCCCTTCCACATCCCCAGATGCCCTGTCCTGCGGCCCCTTCCACATCCCCAGAAGCCCTGTCCTGTGCCCCTTTCACATCCCCAGATGCCCTGTCCTGTGCCCCTTCCACATCCCCAGATGCCCTGTCCTGCGGCCCCTTCCACGTTCCCAGATGCCCTGTCCTGCGGCCCCTTCCGCGTCCCCAGATGCCCTGTCCTGCGGCCCCTTCCACATCCCCAGAAGCCCTGTCCTGTGCCCCTTTCACATCCCCAGATGCCCTGTCCTGTGCCCCTTCCACATCCCCAGATGCCCTGTCCTGCGGCCCCTTCCACATCCCCAGAAGCCCTGTCCTGTGCCCCTTTCACATCCCCAGATGCCCTGTCCTGTGCCCCTTCCACATCCCCAGATGCCCTGTCCTGCGGCCCCTCTAATAATATGAATGATATACTGTATATACCCCCTCATAATTTACTGTATATACCCCGCTCATAATATCTCTTATATACTGTATATTCTCCCCTCATAATATACTGTATATACCCCCTCATAATATACTGTATATACCACCTCATAATATACTGTATATACCCCCTCATAATATACTGTATATACCCCCTCATAATATGTATGATACACTGTATATACCCCCTCATAATATGTATAATATACCGTATATACCCCCTCATAATATAATATACTGTACTCCCCCCTCATAATGGGCCTGATCCAGACCTGAAAAGCCGATCTGCGCATGCGCCGGGCAGCTGTTGCCCGGCGTAACTACGGAAGCACCCGATTGTGGATAGGGCGTCCGTAGTTGAAGCATAGTAACGGCGGAGGGGCCGTCCCTCACAGTGTAGAGAGGCAAAGGGAGGCAGGGTAACGAGGCTGGGAGAGCAGCGTTTGCTTAACTACGCTGCCGTCCCAGCGTATTTACCCTCGCTTACGCCAGCTGATGTTACGGTAGACTTCAGCCGGTGTAAGCGAGGGTAAATACGATGGGGGGAGTCCCACGATGTTACGCTGAGCGTTGTACAAACTGTGCACAAGGGCCCCCTCACTTCTTAAAATGGTGGGATAAATCCTCATCGGCGTGGAGACTTTGTTCCGGGGATGAGGCAGAAGCATTTTATTTGGGAGCCTCTTCAGAATTCAGCGGTATAAAACGTCTCTTTCACACCTCGGCTGAAACATAACCGCCATCGTGATCCAGACCTAGATCTCAGAATTTCAGAGTGTAAGATGAGCGAAACATCCGCCCCGTACATGCGCAGTAAGTACAAATGGACGTATTTACGCTTACGACCATCGTAAAAACGCACCCGAGCGTAGGTCTGGATCAGGCCCCATGTCCACTATACATTACAGTGTAATACCCAGCATAGGCAATATGGCCGTGTTTTACTGACGTGCCCGGTCATTTACTGACAGCTGGCCAGTGTAAGAGAACACTTTGCTATCAGGTGAACAGTCGGCTTGTCCCCAGCCTCTGTAATGGGTTGTACACAGCTATAGCCGAGCCTCGGACAAGGATCAGTCGCCAGGAGGTAAAGACGTTTCATATAATGTCATCCGGGCAAAGTTTACGGAGATAATCCAGAGGAGGGCGACGGCTCGGAGGCGGCGCTAAGATGGAAGGGCCGCGTGTTCTGGAGAGTCACCGGCTTATCTCAGAGATGAAATATATACAATGAGTAATAAGGAAATATAATGGTAATAAACGGGTTTGTATTATTCTATTTCATTGATTATGTCTTGTGCAACGCTATAGCGTCCTTTCTAAGACCCCTCCCCTTCCTGGAGGAGGCGTGGCCAAATGTCACTCCTGAAGGAGGGGATTGGACATAGCTCATTTTTGGGGTGGGTGGCACTCATTCATCCGGACTTGCACCTGAATCAACATCGGAAACCTCCGTAACCGGCCTATGGTCGCAGAGATAAATTGCGCCACTTTTCTGGCCATTTACAGAGCAAAAAATAACCACAAAATACGGTAAAAATAAAATGGACATCCAAAAACGCCTCATGATGTCATAATACCGTCACCATTTTCACCAAATGGACCAGAATCCCCGAACCCGGGACAGTCACGTTTGTTGCGCATGCGGAGAAGAGCGCGGACGGACCTGTGGAATCAGTACGTAAACTATTACAACACCAAGCAATGGATTCGTGGTCAGCTTCCTCTACATCATTTTATTTCAGGTTAATCTCTGGAAAAGAAACAGGGATATAAATCATTCTTATACCTATAATGGGAGGGGGAGAGAGGTGAATAAATACGTCCTATCCGTCCCCTAGGTGACAGATCAGCATATAAGCACTAGGGGGCAGTGTTGCAGCACAGTTCACTTAATAGATATATTTCATTTCTTGGCTCTTTTAATTTTTTATCAATGTTACTAATCTGGGCTGAGGGGATTAATAATAAATGGCATGGTCTCAGCGGCTGGTTCATCTCTCTGTACATATTGCATTGTTTTTTATGCGGGAAGTGTCACAGGAATTCCGCTATTATCTGATTTTCATGTAATTGGTCTCCAGGGGGTTTTGTTGCTTCGGATAATAGAATTTATTGCATAGAGTCCAGGCATCAGACAATCACCTTCATACTGGGATTGAGAGCACAGCTGGGTTCACACTTATCCAATTTGTGTCCAATCAGACCTCTGACCCAACAGCTGGTCCGACATTGGATAAGAGTGTGTGCTCACATGACTGCTGGTTACATCCAATCCTGGTCACCTGGGCGGGTCCAATGATTTTTAAACCTGATTTTCAGCCATTTTGACCGGCTATCGTGTCAACCTCGGAAACCACTGGCAGCATCACGGCCAGGATTGGGAGATCTGCCCTCATCAGTGGAACCCAGGGTGTTTTTAATAGCTGACCGTGAGCTCCGCCCGGCAGATTACATACTGGACCACAAGCTCCGCCCAGCAGACTGCATACTGGACCACAAGCTCCACCCAGCAAATTACATACTGGCCCACAAGCTCCGCCCAGCAGATTACATACTGGACCACAAGCTCCACCCAGCAGATTACATACTGGACCACAAGCTCCGCCCAGCAGATTACATACTGGACCACAAGCTCCACCCAGCAGACGACATACTGGACTACGAGCTCTGCCCAGCAAACTACAAACTGGACTGCAGTTGGGTGTTTAGGTTCCTGCACTGGATCCAATAACATGACAATAATATAATAAGACACCTGAGGCTAGATTCCCTAAACTCGAGATTGTCAGAATCGCCAGTGTTTGCAATTTTTTTGTGGTGATTTTTAAATCTCTGATTTACTAAAGGCGATTTTACTATTAAATCGCCAGAGATGGGGTTTTTTCAGAATCGCCCTTGTTGAGCTATCTCTGGCGATTTTTCCCATTCATGATCTATAGATCTCAGATTTACTAAGGTGCGAGTTATAAACTTGCTGTAGAATGGGAGAAAAAAATCGCCACAGATAATAGAGGTGGGGGTGACCGTTGAATTCTTCGAAATCTGCACTCACCCTCAGAAAAAAACCCACCCGTCTTAAAAATTTTTTTGTTTAAATACTTAACATGGCTGCCGCAACTACCAATTAACCTTTAGCATGCTGTGCCATATAATACTAAAAGGCACAGCATGCCCTTGTATTCCAGGGCATTCTGTGCCCCTATAGTACCCTAAGCAGCAGCATGCAAAGGGTTAATGACATTCTGCCGCAACCACAGTGTGCAACGCTAACACTACACTACATACATTGCCCCTCTGTATCACTAAAAACTGACCTGTCCCCTCCTTAACAGCAGACGACATACTGGACCAGGAGCTCCGCCCAGCAGACTACATACTGGACCACAAGCTCCGCCCAGCAAGCTACATACTGGACCACAAGCTCCGCCCAGCAGACGACATACTGGACCACAAGCTCCACCCAGCAAGCTACATACTGGACCACAAGCTCCACCCAGCAGACGACATACTGGACCACAAGCTCCACCCAGCAGACTACATACTGGACCAGACTGAATACGAAACACCCCAACATTGATTTTAGCTCACAAGCCTGAATAAACCTATTTTGGACACCACCAGCAGATACCAACTTTTGTTTATATTTTGACATTACATACAGTAAATCTGCACTCACCCTCAGAAAAAAACCCACCCGTCTTAAAAATGTTTTTTTTTTTTAAATACTTAACATGGCTGCCGCGACTACCAATTAACCCTTAGCATGCTGTGCCATCTAGTACTAAAAGGCACAGCATGTATTCCAGGGCATGCTGTGCCTTATAGTACCCTAAGCGGCAGCATGCAAAGGGTTAATGACATTCTGCCACAACCACAGTGTGCAACGCTAACACTACACTACATACATTGCCCCTCTGAATCACTAAAAACTGACCTGTCCCCTCCTTAATAAATAAACACTGCCCCTCTGTACATAATAAACACTGTCCCTCCCTACATATTAACCAATGTCTCTCTGTACATATTACACACTGTCCCTGCCTACATATTAACCAGTGTTCCTCCGTACATTATAACCACTGATGATTACACTAAACAAATGATACTACAGTACATAAAAATATATTTAATATATGTCCCTCCATCTATGTTTTTGTGTTAAATGTCCCCTTGTGTAGCTTTAATACCTAATATGTCCCCCTGTGCACTAAAATAAGAGTACCCCCATGTGCGTCACATACTTACATCTAGTGTGACAAGTTAAAAAAAAAACAAGTTGACAAATGTAACAAGCTTTTACTACTCACAGTTCTGCAGTCTTGCTTGTAGTCAGCCTAGATCTTCTTCTTCTGCCTTCTCCTCCGGGCAGGTCCGTGTTCCTCGGTGTCCTCCGGCGAATGACAGGCCTCATTATAGGGCTTATATTTATACCCTTGCGGTCCCGGGAGTTGCCATCCGAGGGTATAAATATAAGCCCTAATGGGGTTGTTACATTTGTTAAAAATGTTTAGATAATGTTAACTTGGGTGTCAGGCTTTTTTATAACTTGTCACACTTAGATGTAAGTATGTGACGCACATGGGGGTACACTTATTTTAGTGCATAGGGGGACATATTAGGTATTAAAGCTACACAAGGGGACATCTAACACAAAAACATAGATGGAGGGACATATATTGAAAATATTTTTCATGTAGTATCATGTTTAATGTAATCAGCAGTGGTTATAGTGTACGGAGGGACACTGGTTAATATGTAGGCAGGGACAGTGTGTAATATGTATGCAGAGACATTGGTTAATATGTATGGAGAGACATTGGTTAATATGTAGGGAGAGACAGTGTTTAGTATGTACGGAGGGGCAGTGTTTATTCATTAAGGAGGGGACAGGTCAGTTTTTAGTGATACAGAGGGGCAATGTATGTAGTGTAGTGTTAGCGTTGCACACTGTGGTTGCGGCAGCATGCCATTAACCCTTTGCATGCTGCGCCTTAGAGTACTATAAGGCACAGCATGCCCTGGAATACAAGGGCATGCTGTGCCTTTTAGTACTAAATGGCACAGTATGCTAAGGGTTAATTGCCACGGCAGCCATTTTTTTTTTTTTTTCCATTCATCTACAGCGATGTCTGGCGATTTTGAAAGGGTTCATCTGACACGATTACAAGCTTAATCGCGGCGAGTAAACCCTTAAAAAATCGCCAGACATCGATGTAGTTTAGAAATCGCTAGAATTTTGCCCATAGTAAATTCAACATTTTATAAAGAAAAAACTATGGCGATGTCCAGCGATTTCTAATGGCGATTTAAAGTCCCCTTTAGTAAATCTAGCCCCTGATCTGGACTCACATGTCCAGAACCTTATCTTATCTGAGGATAAACATTCAGACAAGATAATAAGTAACACCCTGCCCTTACTGGACAATTTAAACATAAAAGCCCAACCCACTGCGTATAGGAAGTACGCACAGAGGTCTATCCCATCCCCCGTACAGAACTGCAGGACATACGGAACCAACTTCCATATATCCATCAGTCCATGTATACACCCGGGGATATATAACATGATCATCTAATCAGAGAGCGTGCAGGGGAACAGAGACACAGTGATGGCGTTTCATTATCTAGATATTAGGAGATAAACTATAAAACACATCATAATAAATAGTATTTATTGGTGCAGTCACTGTCCACGCGTAGCCCAGTGTCCTGTCCACGCATAGCCCAGTGTCCTGTCCACACGTAGCCCAGTGTCCTGTCCACGCGTAGCCCAGTGTTCTGTCCAAGCAGAGTGTCCTGTCCACGCGTAGCCCAGTGTCCTGTCCACGCGTAGCCCAGTGTCCTGTCCACGTGTAGCCCAGTGTCCTGTCCATGCGTAACCTAGTGTTCTGTCCAAGCCGAGTGTCCTGTCCACCCGTAGCCCAGTGTTCTGTCCAAGCAGAGTGTCCTGTCCACGTGTAGCCGAGTGTCCTGTCCACGCGTAGCCCAGTGTCCTGTCCAAGCCGAGTGTCCTGTTCACGCGTAGCACAGTGTCCTGTCCAAGCGAAACAACTGACTTACGTGACAAGGACATTTCGGAGCCATTTCTAGGTATAATGATCATTCACGGATATAAAGTGACTGCACCAATAAATACTATTTATTATGATGTGTTTTATAGTTTTATGGCATATTCTTATCTCCTAATATCTAGATAATGAAACGCCATCACTGTGTCACTGTTCCCCTGCACGCTCTCTGATTAGTGCTGATATTAGACGATCATATTATATATCCCCGGGTGTAATAATATAATCTGCCTGTCCCATCAATAGTCCTTGTACCCTGCAAGAACTGCATGTATTTTATGGACACCATCTTGTCCACGGAGGCCTGAGGACGTGATGTCCGGTGCCCAGCCCTGGTACTAGGCACAGGTGGCTGACAGGTGGACGCCGTAATCTCTGGGTGTTGGATTGTTGAATCCCAGCTGTGTCTGTGACTCACTGTGTCCTGGATGAGGATGAGAACATCACTGTGTGTGCAGAGGTGAAGCACCCCCAATGCCACCCTCCTATGGTGTACTGTGCTCTATAGAGCCTTGTTATAAGGGCATTAGATAATGGGGTTATTTTGGACACAATTACGTAGAAATATATAGCCTTATTATTGGGAATTTATTCTATATTTTCCATAATAAAGCTCCAATTTATTTGTACTCAAATTATCCCCCATAATAGAATGTTATATTCCTCCCATAATACATCTTTATGTAAAACAGAGCATCATATTGGGGAAATATAAAGGCCAGTCCCCTACAAAATGCCTCCATTACAATACAAAAGGATCCATCGCTAGACAGGGATTCCTGGGGGGGGGGGTGCACCCTGCCCCCCATCAAACCCTTGTGGGTGTGGGTCCAATGATTCCAATGATCATTAATGAGCATCGCGACTGGGATAAGAGACGGTCTACAATCATCTCTCTACCAGAAATTTCATTCCGTCCAGGTTCATTTCACAATAAAATGAGTTGAAAAATTTGAAGTGGAGCAATGGCTCCCGGGGAAGAGAAAACTCTCATCTCTCATTCATATTACTGAGCAACAATCACACCTGTCACTGTGACAGCAGAGCTTACTACCTAAAACACACACAGGGGCGTATTCAGAGATCCGTTTTTTAAAGGTATGCAATTATACACATGGCCGGAGCAAGGAAACACCCACCAACACCCCCGATACTCCCCTCTCCCGGATGTGCGGTCTGTGACTTATGAGTCTCTAGACCCCTCTGTTCATTCCGTGTGCACTTCTGTGCGTATAGTCAACGTAAATAGAGAAACTAAAGTTACTATGCAGGTGCAGTTGATCCGATCCTAAAAATACGAACGGAACTTCCCTCAAAAACAGATCTCTGAATACACCCCTTAAACATACACATCTGCCGTAACTTTCCATGTCTCTATGATAATATGTGATACATAGAAGTTCTCCTGTTTCAGGCTCCCGGTAGGACACAGTTCAGGTTTGCTAGTTCTTGGCAGCAGAGCTGACACTTTCTCCATCCTCTGTTATTTTTAGACACAACAAACAGTGATAAGGAAGGAGCAGGGTGGAGGAGAGAGATGCCCATGAACCCGGGTGATTCCTCTTATCTGCCCCACCCTCCTACCCCGCAGCTGTCCTGGCACCGTCCCTGGTGTTTGCTCAGGAGGAGGATGCCCGCCATAAACCCACCTTCTGCCATATTAATAGAGCCCAGGGCCAGAGCTCATCCCAGAGACTCGCTACTCGGACAGGTGAGTGCCCTTCTAGCTGGGGTGTGAAATGCTCTGCACAGGGGATAATGCTCTGCAGAGGGTTTTCTTTCATGAATAAATGTGAGAGATATTGTGCTAATAAGTCTCTGCAGTGATGAGGATGTAATGCTCTGCAGTGATGAGGATGTAATGCTCTGCAGGGATGGGGTGTAATGCTCTGCAGCGATGAGGGTGTAATGCTCTTCGGTAATAGGGGGCATAATGCTCTTTAGTGATAGGAGTAAAATGCTCTGCAGTAATAGGGGTGTAATGCTCTGCAGGGATGGGGGTGTATTGCTCTGCATGGATGAGGTGTAATTCTCTGCAGGGATGGGGGTGTAATGCTCTACAGTGATGAGATGTAATGCTCTGTTTGTCTCCGCAGAATGTTGCTCTGGATCCTGCTCAGTGTGTGCTGCCTCGCTGCAGGTGAGAGATTCCCTCTATTCCCTTGTGTACCTCAGTCTCCCCCCACCAGAGACCCACCAGCCACTACCCTCCCCCCAATGCATGTTACCTACCTACCACCCACATATAACGAGTGTTACCCCCTTGTGTCTCCCCAGCCCAGCCTCGTTCCTCCTCTTACTCTGGAGAATATGGTGGAGGTGGCGGAAAGCGCTTTTCACAGTCCGGAAACCAGCTGGATGGACCCATCACTGCCCTGAGGATCCGTGCCAACCGCAACTATATCACAGGGTGAGGAGAACCTGCTTCTATGTGTACTGTCTGGTGTCGTGTATGAGCAAATAAGTAGGTCAGCAATTTACTGGCTTAATGGTGGTGATGTCACACTTGGTTAAATGGAATGTTGGTGATGTCACACTTGGTGATGGAATGCTGGTAAGATCATACTTTTTTGGATGGGATGTTGGTGATGTCATACTTGGTTGGATGGGATGTTGGTGATGTTATTCTTGGTTGGATGGGATGTTGGTGATGTCATACTTGGTTGAATGGAATGTTGGTGATGTTATTCTTGGTTGGATGGAATGTTGGTGATGTCATACTTGGTTGGATGGAATGATGGCAATATCATACTTGGTTGGATGGAATGTTGGTGATGTCATACTTGGTTGGATGGAATGTTGGTGATGTTATACTTGGTTGGATGGAATGTTGGTGATGTTATACTTAGTTGGATGGAATGTTGGTGATGTCATACTTGGTTGGATGGAATGTTGGTGATGTCATACTTGGTTGGATGGGATGTTGGTGATGTTATACTTGGTTGGATAGAATGTTGGTGATGTTATACTTGGTTGGATGGAATGTTGATGATGTCATACTTGGTCGAATAGAATGCTGGTTAAGTCACACTTGGTGATGGAATGCTGGTGAGATCATACTTGGTTGGATGGAATGTTGGTAATGTCTTACTTGGTTGGATGGAATGTTGGTGATGTCATTCTTGGTTTTATGGAATGTTGGTGATATCATTCTTGGTTTTATGGAATGTTGGTGATGTTATACTTGGTTGGATGGGATGTTGGTGATGTTATACTTGGTTGGATTGGATGCTGGTGATGTTATACTATTTGGATGGGATGTTGGTGATGTTATATTTGGTTGGATGGGATGTTGGTGATGTTATTCTTGATTGGATAGGATGTTGGTGATGTTATACTTGGTTGGATAGGATCTTGGTGATGTTATACTTGGTTGGATGGGATGTTGGTGATGTCATTCTTGGTTGGATGGCATGTTGGTGATGTCATATTCTTGGTTAGATGGAATGCTGGTGATTTCATATACATGGTTGGATGGGATGTTGGTGATGTCATTCTTGGTTGGATGGATGTTGGTGATGTCATTCTTGGTTGGATGGAATGTTGGTGATGTCATATTCTTGGTTAGATGGAATGCTGGTGATTTCATATACATGGTTGGATGGAATGTTGGTGATGTTACACTTGGTTGGATGGGATGTTGGTGATGTTATTCTTGGTTGGATAGGATGTTGGTGATGTTATACTTGGTTGGATGGGATGTTGGTGATGTTATACTTGGTTGGATGGGATGT
The DNA here is from genome assembly GCA_011038615.1 of Limnodynastes dumerilii. Lineage (NCBI taxonomy): Eukaryota > Metazoa > Chordata > Amphibia > Anura > Limnodynastidae > Limnodynastes > Limnodynastes dumerilii. The sequence continues at coordinate 58,206 of WWET01006150.1, forward strand.
TGGTGATGTTATACTTGGTTGAATGGGATGTTGGTGATGTTATACTTGATTAGATAGGATGTTGGTGATGTTATTCTTGGTTGGATGGAATGTTGGTGATGTCATATATTTGGTTGGATGGGATGATGGTGATGTTATACTTGGTTGGATGGGATGTTGGTGATGTTATACTTGGATGGATGGGATGTTGGTGATGTTATACTTGGTTGGATAGGATGTTGGTGATGTTATACTTGGTTGGATGGGATGTTGGTGATGTTATACTTGGTTGGATGGGATGTTGGTGATGTCATTTTTGGTTGGATAGGATGTTGGTGATGTTATACTTGGTTGAATGGGATGTTGGTGATGTTATACTTGGTTGGATGGGATGTTGGTGATGTCATTTTTTGTTGGATAGGATGTTGGTGATGTTATACTTGGTTGGATGGGATGTTGGTGATGTTATACTTGGTTGGATGGGATGTTGGTGATGTTATTCTTAGTTGGATAGGATGTTGGTGATGTTATACTTGGTTGGATGGGATGTTGGTGATGTTATACTTGGTTGGATGGGATGTTGGTGATGTTATTCTTGGTTGGATAGGGTGTTGGTGATGTTATACTTGGTTGGATGGGATGTTGGTGATGTTATACTTGGTTGGATGGAATGTTGGTGATGTTATACTTGGTTGAATGGGATGTTGGTGATGTTATACTTGATTAGATAGGATGTTGGTGATGTTATTCTTGGTTGGATGGAATGTTGGTGATGTCATATATTTGGTTGGATGGGATGATGGTGATGTTATACTTGGTTGGATGGGATGATGGTGATGTTATACTTGGTTGGATGGGATGTTGGTGATTTCATATACATGGTTGGATGGAATGTTGGTGATTTCATGCTCTAGTAAAGGTCTAACAAAGATTGGATCTCTCCACAGCATCCAGATTCGCTATGGCACAACATGGTCACAGTATCAGGGGGGCTCATCAGGTGACCTAGAGGAGATTTTCCTGCACCCAGGAGAGTCGATAATCCAGGTATCAGGGAAATACGCTTCCTACTTGAGGAAACTGGTTTTTGTCACAAACAAAGGTCGTTATTTCTCCATTGGGAAAGATTATGGGACCAGTTTCAATGGCGTTCCCCTGTACCCCAACACCGTGCTCCGCTTCGTAAGTGGAAGCTCCGGGTCTGTTATTGATGCCATCGGCTTCCACTGGGACTATCCATCCAGCAACTGTGTACACTGCCTCAAGTGATCATTCAGAGCATTACATCATCCTGAGTCTATCCCCGGAGTCCTCCCTGAAGACCATCACAGCCCACATCATCACCCTACAGAGGACCTCCTGGCCATTTCCACTATACCTGGTGCAGTGTCCCCTCAGATTGTCCCTCACCCCGATATCATGTGTCAGCCTCCTGATGTATCCCCCCTGAAATAAAATCTACAGCCTTCACCTGTGTCTGATATTTTTTGTGTGAGGAAGCATTGGCCTCAATTACAGTTAGGAGAAAAGAATGTGGTAAACCCTATACAGAGGGGGGGTCGCAACTCAACTCTAAACTGCTCTGTAACAATCACTGTGCAGCATTGTGCCCTATATCTTTATCTGCCTGTAACACAATGCACTCCCCTCTTTGTTTGGCCCCATCATCCCCAATATATCCTACAACACCCCTCACAATGGACCAGTGCCAGAGGGTGAAAAGAGAGGAAAGCAGGTGGAAGGTTACACCTGGACAAAACCCTGTTAATTTTAGATGCAGTTCAGTATGTCTCCACTAGGGGTGCCCAAGCTCCTTCCACTGGTTTCTAATTACAGATTACACAAATTACACAAAACCCTTTATGCGATAACCCAAATACATTGTATCACTTCAGCTAACCCAGATCTGACTGTATTAAACGCCGGCACTACTGCTCTACAACTGAGCTATGAGGCTCGGTCACTGTCACCTGGGTCTATGTGTCACATACCCTCATCCACGTACCCATAATCCTCTGAAGCATTGGTAATCTTGGTCATGGCCGTTATGAGTACTGGACACAGACTGTTGCCGTGGTTACTGAGGTTGCTAAGGCAACAAGAGTGTGTTTGTTGTTGTTCCTTAGTTGCTTTCAGACTCTGGGTCAGCTCAATAGAAGAAATATTATAACTAGAGGGGAACAGATATCAGCAAACATACTCAGAACGAGGGTGCGAAGGGGTATCTACCATGACCTGTGTTCCTATCAGGGTGTCCCTATCCGGTGTCCCTATCAGGGTGTCCCTATCCGGTGTCCCTATAGGGGTGTTCTTGTCCTGTGTCACTATCAGGGTGTCCCTGTCCTGTTTCTTTATAGGGGTGTCCCTGTCCTGTTTCCTTATAGGGGTGTCCCTGTCCTGTGTCCCTATATGTGTTTGGGTGCTGTGTTGTAGCTAGTTGCTGAGTGCTCTTGTGTTTGGGTGCTGTGTTGTAGCTAGTTGCTGAGTGCTCTTGTGTTTGGGTGCTGTAAAACAATAGATGCATAATTATTTCTTTATGTTTGTTGTTTTTATCTTATGTGATTTTCTTTGGTACAAATCTTTTCTTGTTTCAGGACAACTATAAGTCACAACATGTCAAACCTGTTTCCATTTCAAAACATAAACAAGATATGATTAATAAGGACTAATAATGAGATATGGAAATAAAAGATTTTGGGGAATTACTAATTCAGTCACAAATTAAACAGGGAATATTGCAAAGAATATAATCAGTGATTTGTGTGAGCATTTTGTTTTTCTAGGGGGCGGGGTCACTTTGCAAGAAGGTGTGGTCACATGATTGTATGGGTGTGGCTGTGCAAGTAGCACCTTAAAGCTTTCCTTATGCTTAGTATTACTACTGCAATGCCAAGCTGCAATACCTGTGATCTAACTACTTTCACAATCAGGACAGAGGTATTACCCATAGTAACCAATCAGATTGTAGTTATCACTTCCTTAAAGACACTAGATAATGATAGCTGGATTCTGATTGGTTTCAACACCTCAATTCATACTTGCCAAGTCCCAGAATGTCAAGACTCCTGAATGTGTGGGAGCATTTGTGTACTCCCAAGAGACTGAGCGACTCCGACTCAGTGGGGCTTGATGGTGCAATAAGGGAATGCAGTTGCCACTGTGGACAGTACTATTTCGAACATGATACAGTCGCCATCTGAATGGCCTCTATATCATGTTGGCAATGCTAGGCAATGAGAAATATGCTATTGGGAATGGCTACCTGTTTCCACTTGTTCCCTATAGCTAAACTGTGGTAAACAGACTTCAGCAGCCTGAGTTTAGGGTTACGACTCAGGCTGCAACAGGGCTGAGATTAGGTTTAGGGTTTAAGGAGGGGTAAATCCCTCCCCGGCTAATCTAAATCCCTCCCTGGCTAATCTAAATCCCTCCCTGGCTAATCTAACTCCCTCCCCGGCTAATCTAACTCCCTCCCCGGCTAATCTAAATCCCTCCCCGGCTAATCTAACTCCCTCCCCGGCTAATCTAACTCCCTGCCCGGCTAATCTAAATCCCTCCCCGGCTAATCTACATCCCTCGCCGGCTAATCTAAATCCCTCCCCGGCTAATCTAAATCCCTCCCCAGCTAATCTAAATCCTTCCCCGGCTAATCTAAATCCCTCCCCGGCTAATCTCAATACATCCCCCTCCCACTTTTACCCAAACCCTCCACGAGGCGGCAATACGGCGCCTCTTTTTACCTAAAATCCTCTTTATAGATCACACGGAAACAATCTACGTACCGATGTGGTACGTAGATTGCGTAAAGGACCTTCCTACGCATGCGCAGTAGGTCGTTTACTAAAGATACGCACCTAACACCTAGCTTCTTAGATGTGAATCCGTCCCAAAATGTATTTTGTTTTTACGCTTTTGTATATTTTTCCCACTGATTTGGATATCGTTATCTTGTGGAAGCGTACATCTGGGGTAAACCATTCATCTTAAGCATCAGCGTCACAGGATGCTGAGAGGCTGCCAGTGGAGTGGATGACACTGTCTCAGCCGGTTGTCACATGCTGTGTGACCTGTGGGACACCACTGATTCCTACACATGGAACGGGGACAATGCAACTTAATCAACCTGACAGGAAACAGACAGCGATTATAGTGTGTGTTTACATCTGCTGGGTTCCACTCCAGCGAACAAAGAGTTATCCCCGTGCTCAAGTACACGAGTTTCATGTCTCATTTAACCTATACAGTATTATTAAACACATCAAAATATAATGATGCTCTTTAAAATGGGGGAAGGGGGAGGACTATATTGCGGATAAGTGACATAATATTCATAGACTTCTTTTATCTTTTATTTTTATTCAAAATCTTCCAACAAACTTTCAACGTATGAAATTAAGATAAATATTAGAAATACCTTTAAAGAAGTAGAAGACTCCGATGACAAAAGAAAGTCCTCATATTATCTATCAACAGCTCAGGACAGATATAGGGCTGGTCAGGAAAGTTTTTGAAAAACCTTAATTGATACAACTTTTTTTTTTGCTTTTGTTTATTGTCTATTTTCCATTATTATTGTATATTATTAATTTCTATTATTATTGTCTATTATTATTATTATTATTATTATTATTATTATTATTTTCTATTATTATTATTGTTCATTATTATTTCTATCACTATTGACAGCTATAGACCATATAAAGGGTAAAAATGGGCTGTTTGTGGCGACTGTTCTCTCTATACCCTTCTCACCCCTCTTCCCTCTATTCCCATCTCCCCCCTCTTCCCTCTATACCCATCTCACCCCTCTTCCCTCTATACCCATCTCACCCCTCTTCCCTCTATACCCATCTCACCCCTCTTCCCTCTATACCCATCTCACCCCTCTTCCCTCTATACCCATCTCACCCCTCTTCCCTCTATACCCATCTCACCCCTCTTCCCTCTATACCCATCTCACCCCTCTTCCCTCTATACCCATCTCACCCCTCTTCCCTCTATACCCATCTCACCCCTCTTCCCTCTATACCCATCTCACCCCTCTTCCCTCTATACCTGAGTGTTCGTTGTGTTTGGGTGCTGTGTTGTAGCTAGTTGCTGAGTGGTCGTTGTGTTTGGGGCTGTGTTGTAGCTAGTTGCTGAGTGGTCCTTGTGTTTGGGTGCTGTGTTGTAGCTAGTTGCTGAGTGGTCTTGTGTTTGGGTGCTGTGTTGTAGCTAGTTGCTGAGTGCTCTTGTGTTTGGGTGCTGTGTAGTAGCTACAGGATCTGCTGATCGGATGCTGTGTTTCAGTTCTGTGTTGTGGCAAGTGGCTGATTGGTCGCTGTGTTTCAGTGTTGTGTTGTAGCTAGTTGCTGATTGGCTGCGGTGCTTCGGTACTGTGTTGCAGCTAATTTCTGATTGGCCGCTGTGTATGGCACTCTGCTCCTGGGATTAGTCTGAGGCTTGTGAAATAAACTAATATTTTCCGGGCAGGGCCGACTGTCTATAGCCGGAGAATCAAAGGACCCAGACAGGGGCTGATAGTGTGAGTAGGGTATTGTCTAAATGACCCCTCCCCCCTCACATCTATACCTGCCAGGCTGTGCAGTGTGGCCGGAGAATGCGGACACTATCCAGAGATATCATGTTACGCAGGTGAGGTCGGGTAATGTCACTGGATGGGATCCATCTTCCAGGAACATGCAATCTACAATCCGTGAGAGTTCAGCAGCTGCCCGGAGCGTTATCACCTTATAATTCATCAGCTGTGTGAGGCTGAGCAGGTGCTGGTGCCAGGGACACTAGTGGCAGCACAGGGGCTCATCCCCTTCACAGGGCATCTCCCAAAATAAAGGTCTCTCTGTAAAATTGAAAATAGGAAATTATTAAAAGGTCGCACTAATGTCTTGGCAGCAGTCACCAAACCTCAGGTCTCTACCTCAAAACCTCAGTCACTATACGTCCAGTAGTCCACAAGGAAGTACGGAACGTTTACATGTAAAAGTGGGGTATCGATGTCTGCGTCTACCAACCAATACAATGTGGAACCAACACTGTACCGTTCAAAATGTCCTCCACCAGTGTCTTTAATTGGTTCCACCCCCTTAGGAAATGTTCAAGTTCTCTATATAGTTCCTTCTTTTCTTTTTCTTTTTCTTGTGTTCTCCCTCTCTTCTTTCAGGTCCTTCGTCCCCAAAGGAAAGAAAAACAGAGTCCTAGCGTGATACCGCTTACACCAGGTAAGATCCCATTGAATATAACAAATGGCTACTTACACATTTGTATCTTGTTATCCATCTTAACAAGGTGTCTTTCTTCTTGTACTTCTTTTCCGGGTATCTCTTTGGACGTTCTTCCAACTTCTCTCCCGATATCACATGCAGAGACAGGGAAATAAAACTTTGTGCAATCCTGCTAGCAGGTGAAGATCAGTAGTCTCATAGGAAAATTACTCACACTATTGATATCTTGTAACAAGACTCCTCAATCATTCTCGGCTCCCGTCCTCTTTGGGGGATTTCCTATCTCCTTAGATCCGGGGGTCCTCCTGCTGCCTCCCTCCAAATGATGCGGTGATGAACCCGAGGGAGACAAAGAAGAGGACCCTGTGCAGATTCTTAGGCAGGTAATGTCAAATCAATCGGATTTACACTCACCCTGCTGTTCTACAATGCGTCTCATGAAGCGTCTTTTTTCCTTAGGTCCACACGTAGACGGTCCCACATGCAGTCCCGCAGGTCAGTCCCGGCTATCGACCAGCTCATCAACCGCTTCTGCCTCCAACCGGCATGCAGCTCCCCAGATAATCACAAGGCTCTTATACAAATATTTAGTCAATATAAAGAAATACTATTCCACAAATAAAACCAGTAAAAAGTTTCTGACTCCCTTTCTTTCTTTAAACAAGATTCCTGGGAATTCTCAGGGTTCCCCCAGATAAGGTTTGGTTCCGCACCTCCCCAGATCAGCCTTCTCAGTCTCTCCCCTAAGATGTACAAACAACGGAGAGCTAGTGTTCATTCAAAAACGGGGGTCTCTAATGAACAATCATAGTAGACGTGAGGAGAGAGAATTAAAAGTGTCTCTAGAGGAAAACGGAGATCCAACCTGGTAACCACCGACGCGTTTCAAGCACGTGTGTGCTCTTTTTCAAGGTGCATCTTGAAAGTTGTGTGTCCAGGAGAGGGGGCCATAGTAACATATCTCTTCTCTATCTCTTCTCTATGTGTAATATTCATCCTCTTTCCAGAAACTTGTAATATCCTGGGTGTCCAGGAGAGATGGGATCAGCAATGAATCTCTTCTGTTTGTAATATTCACATTTATGACAGATACCTGTAATACCCTGCATGTCCAGGAGAGGGGGCCCAGAGTAATGTATCTCTTCTGTGTATAATAGTCACACTCATCACAGACACCTGTAATACCCTGTATGTCCAGGAGAGAGAACCATAGTACTGTATCCCATCTGAGCGTAATAACCACACTCATCGCAGAAACCTGTATTACCCTGTGTGTCCAGGGGGGGGGGGGGCATAGCAACATATCTCTTCTGTATGTAATATTCACCCTCTTACCAGACACCTGTAATATCCTGGGTGTCCAGTAGAGGGGGACTCAGCAATGAATCTCTTCTATATGCACCACGTGTTAACCTGTGAGTGACTGTCATGTGTCTTGTGGCAGCTGGAACACGTATCATACACGGATCGCACATGCTCACAGGCTGTCCCCTTATCTGTACCTGTAGCTTACCCTCCCCTCCCTCGATGTCACTGCATCCAGTACAGCGCCAGGTATACAGTAGATGTCCTCTGAGCGCAGCACCAGCTCTGATAGAATCCGTGCGCTCCAATCCGACGCTCGGACATGTGACCGCAGGACCCGCCTCAGATGTCCAATCCTTGTAGAAGCACTGTAATTACAGCGTCTTTCATTGTATGGACCTTGTTTTATCGCGTGACACAAGCGCTCACAGAATTCATCGCCTCCATTTCCCGTATACATTACAGTGCATCGTCTTACGCTATGAGCCGTGTATGGTCCCATGGCTGCATTGTGATTGGCGGCTCTGTATGTCGTGTGCCATACTTGCATAGTCATCCAGTCGTATCACGTCATGCGTTAAGATGGACGCCATGCAGATGCCCCATTATTATTATTATTATTCGCCCACCCCTAGTTACGGCCCTGACGCCACGTGCGCTGTGTTAGGTAAATACACGTCTGTACTAAACTGAACTGGACATTTTCCACGTTGGACGCAAATGCGGATTATACCCGTATGGCGTACGACTCAGAATGTGGCGCCAGGTCTGGGAGGGTAAGTGACATTTCAGGACACGATACATTGACGGATCGTGCGGGTCATGTCCTTATCATACAGTAATATATTCCCCGACGTTATATACCATGTAAACATGAGTCATGGCCGATAACAGCGCTATAACACGTTATATTATACAGACATGTGGGGAATATGTACCATAGGAGGGACCCTGTGTATAGGGAGGAGAGGTGATTATCTTCTCTTATCAGCATTCACCCTTTGTCTCTCCGGGTTACATTAACCCTGTGTGTATATGACTGCTCCCAGTCACACTATAGATCATCCTGAGGAGCGTGGCAGGGAAGGGGTTAATAGGATTATATGATATATGACTGCAATCAAATGCTCTGTGCAATAATGTGGTCACCATATGTCACCCGGGGCCCGGTGTCCCCTATATATATATAGGCAGTGAGAGAGGGAATGATAAACCCAACGACAGACTGACACCAGGTGAGGCCGCACATGAAGATAGACTCAGGGACTATGCAATATGGGATTATTACATACATGAAGATAGACTCAGGGACTATGCGATATGGGATTATTACATACATGAAGCTAGACTCAGGGACTATGCAATATGGGATTATTACATACATGAAGATAGACTCAGGAACTATGGGATATGGGATTATTACATACATGAAGATAGACTCAGGGACTATACAATATGGGATTATTACATACATGAAGATAGACTCAGGGACTATGGGATTATTACATACATGAGGATAGACTCAGGGACTATGGGATATGGGATTATTACATACATGAAGATAGACTCAGGGACTATGCGATATGGGATTATTACATACATGAAGATAGACTCAGGGACTATGGGATATGAAGATTATTACACACATGGAGATAGATTGACAGATTTGTGAATTTAAAGCAATAATGGTAATCTCAGTGATCTGTTGTTGGATTATTATCAGTGTGTGAATAGGGGTAATCTCAGTGATCTGTTGTAGGATTATTATCAGTGTGTGAATGGGGGTAATCTCAGTGATCAGTTGTTGGATTATTATCAGTGTGTGAATGGGGGTAATCTCAGTGATCTGTTGTAGGATTATTATCAGTGTGTGAATGGGGGTAATCTCATTTATCTGTTGTTGGATTATTATCAGTTTGTGAATGGGGGTAATCTCAGTGATCTGTTGTAGGATTATTATCAGTGTGTGAATGAGGGAAATCTCAGTGAGCTGTTGTTAGATTATTATCAGTGTGTGAATAGGGGTAATCTCAGTGATCTGTTGTTGGATTATTATCAGTGTGTGAATAGGGGTAATCTCTGTGATCTGTTGTAGGATTATTATCAGTGTGTGAATGGGGGGAATCTCAGTGATCTCTTGTTGGATTATTATCAGTGTGTGAATTTGGGTAATCTCAGTGATCTCTTGTTGGATTATTATCAGTGTGTGAATGGGGGGAATCTCAGTGATCTCTTGTTGGATTATTATCAGTGTGAATGGGGGTAATCTGCACAGTAATGATGACAGGGTTGTGACCTCCTGATCCCCAGGTAATACTCTCCTCCTGCACTCTACCACATGATGCTGGCTCTAATGTGTCTGAGTCTTCTGGTGGGATCTACAGTGGCATCTAGTGGTGAGTTACTGTTATTGCAGTATATTACATCATAGTTTAAATTGCACATTATAATAGGAAACGTCCAAATAATTTATACCTTCAGCCACATACAAAATATATATTATATTTAGAGGATCCAGGCGATTCTTGTACACAAAATCTTGGTTGCTCAAATTAATGTATAGGCCCATTAACGCATGCATGAAAGGCCGGGGTAATCTACAGACACAGAGAAGAATTACCCCAGCACCCGCATTATTACCCAGCAGTCACGGGCCAGTCTATCTGTAACATACAGCGCAGAAATGATACTTATAAAAGAACAAGTCATGAAAATATTCCATACTAAACGCCATTATAATCGCAGTGGGTGTGGTTTAGGGTTGCGATACATTGTGGAATGGGGCCTGTGCTGCTCCATCGCTTTAAAAAACCAAAGCTGTGGTTTCTGGGCTGTTCTTTCCGGATTAGTGCAGTGTCACCACTGAGAACGGCAGAAGCTGCTCAGAAAGACCCTACTGACAGGTAACACCTATCTCCCAAACCCCAGCCCAATGCTAATTATTACCCTAACTCTCCCCTTCCATTACCCAAACACTAACCCTCCCCTTCCATTACCCAAACACTAACCCTCCCCTTCCATTACCCTAACACTAACCCTCCCTTCCTCGCAGCCCAATCCTAAGACTCCCCTCCCCGCAGCCTGATCCTAAAACTCCCTTCTACACAGCCAAACCCTAAGACTCCCCTCCCCGCAGCCTGACCCTAAGACTCCCCTCCCTGCAGCCAAACCCTAAGACTCCCCTCCCCGCAGCCTGACCCTAAGACTCCCTTCCCCACAGCCTGACAAGCCCCCCCGCAGCCTGATCCTAAAACTCCCTTCTACACAGCCAAACCCTAAGACTCCCCTCCCCGCAGCCTGACCCTAAGACTCCCCTCCCCTCCCCCTGACCCTAAGACTCCTCTCCCTGCAGCCTAACCCTAAGACTCCCCTCCCCGCAG
>WWET01006151.1:33741-49174 GCA_011038615.1 Limnodynastes dumerilii
ACGTTGTTAAGACTAACACATTTATAAAATATCTAGAGAGCCAAAAAACAATTAAAAGGTTTTCTAAAATACGTAAATAACCGTGCATAACAGTATTTAAGACTTCATGAGCACCTTATCAATCTTTTACAGCAGAAATTACAAAAAGACCTCTATAGCAAACAAATATCTGTTATATTATATGTTGTGTTAAAGTAAAATCACATTTAAATACAAATGGCATTCATTTAAGCCAATCATAGAAACATTATAATGGTGTTACTTTACTCAGGGCAGCGTTAGTATGAATGCCTTTTCAACTTATAAATGTAACACACAACAAAAAAGATACTACAATTTAGAAATCCTAAATCATATTACTAATTAAACACTTATTATTAAAATCATTTCTATGTTGAAGGGTATCAGAGTTCACTTTTGTGCTATAAACCTTTTAATTCAACTTTCTGTTCTAAATTCAAAATTCCACTGCTGTATTTTAATAGTGTGTAGTAATAAAGAATTTATTTTATTATTTTGTTAAATTTTGGTCTGTGCACCATCATAGGAATAATATTTTTTTTCATTAAAATTGTGTTTACCTTGTACCAGTTGTTCCATGATATAAATTAAAATGTACATAAATATTTATGTGATTTAAAAATATATTGGTAATTTACTGTATTACGTGAGTGTGGTCCAACAAAAAAATTCACTTTGTAAAAGGTTGTACTAGAAAGACTAAAAACCATTGCCTATGGAGATGGCAAATTTCATGGAGGCCAATATGTTATCAAAGACTGGTAATTAGCTAAGATATCGTGTCTTCAATAATGGAGACAACAAATTAAAAATAAAAGTTTGGTCTCGTGTTAATCAACTGCAGTATCTCCTACTTTTAGGTTTACTGTAAAGATGAAGAAGTCAGCAGATTTCCTTTTCACAGTCCTCACAATAAATACTGAGCATATACTGAGTATAGTGATACTGCCATTTATATTAGGAAATCATTTTCCTGGCAAAGCTAGACAAATCCCTTGATGGAGCTATTCCCACAACACACACCTTTGATGCAGTGCCATGATAGTGCTATCACAACCTTCCTGATATTCATTTGCAAATGTTGGCAACCTTGATCTTATTTTGTTCAGTTTTTGAACAATGGCTCTATTTAGACCATGGTGTAGGAGAAACTCTAGTTCTATCAGGCACAAGTTGGTTAAGTTTGCAGTTTTGCAGACATGATTCCCTTATGGAAACCAGCCAGTGCCCACTGGCCTAGATATGGACAGTTAGTTTTGATTATTTCTAAATTTTAATTTAAAATAAAACCTTATAAAATCTTTATTTTATAGCTAATTTGCAGAACCTTCAATCATGATGGAAAATCATGACAAAGCAAACTTTGCAGGGAAATACAAAATAGAACAGTAGTACTTTGTGGAAAGTCACATGACTGCATCATCTTATATCCTGGAACCTTTAAAAGGTTACAAATATCCAAAGTGTTAGTGTTATCCAAAGAGACCAAAGAGAATCTTATAGTATATTGTGAGCCCACTCAGACACAGGCTGTCTGAACTTGATGCAACTAAGGAGAAACTATTTCCTTGTTAAAGAGTCCCTTAAACTGGTCATACACTAGATAGATTATCGGCCCGATCACCCAATTATCGGTGATCGGGCAAATAATCGCTCTAATGTATGGCCAAGATCAATTTTTCAAACGCTAAATAAATGCACCAGAAACGCTCTGGTACGATTATTTGGTCTTTTTTTTCAACATTAAATTTTTATTAAGTTTTCCAAAAAGAATTTACTGGGGTACAGAAAACAAAAGGGGGATTAGGGGAAACAGCATATATAAAATATGGTATAAATGAAAAACAAGACCAGACCAAATAAGTACAGGAGTAGCACTGATTACAACATTTCTCTTAGAGATCAACCGGTATAATAATCCAACTGTTAATATACAGGTCTGGAGTTAACATTAGCACTTAGCCAATTTTAAAGAGTTAGAGGGATAAAAGGAGAGAAAAAAAAAGTTGAGACAAAGGAAAACAAAGAAATGGGGGGAGGGGGAGAACATTTTTTGGAAGAGTGGGTACATACCGAGGGTAGCAAAAGGGAGAAATCAATGTGGCTTGGTTAATACTCCTGAGCTACTTCAATCTACCACATCAGAAATCAAGCTTTACGATTATTTGGTCTTTTGACATGTTTGATTTAAATAGGGAGCAAGCTCCTGATATTTAAGGGAGCCAATCAGCAAGCTGAATGGCTCCATATACTTCAATGCTGCTGCTGTATATCTATGTACAAAGCTGCTCTGACAGCTTTGCAGGTATACTTTAAAGCTGTCAGAGCAGCATAGTACATATATATACAGCAACGGCTATTGCAAGGAGTAGTAGACAGGGATCAGACGAAACATTGCTGTGTGTATGCTGTACGAATGTCAGATAAAATCAGATTGGTTGCTATAGGCAAAATCTCTGCTTTTCCAAACACGCAGCTTAGTAATTCTGTCCCTATGAGCTGTTCTACGGAAGCCATAATTCATTGTGTTCAGGTTGTTCTGAATGATGTTGACAGTTAAGTGATTTGGAAGTTTTTGTGATTTTTAGATCTGGCCGTGATACTAATATTCCTAATATGTCCTCCAATAAGCGTTCTGAAGCAAAATCATCCACTATTTGCCTCATCCTCGTTTAATAAGACATGGCACTTATGCAAACCTCTGCGCGCCAGTTGTCGAGCTATGAAAGTACTAGCGAACGTATGCTAGGAGATCCGTACGGTGGGATGGTACTTTCATTTCAAATGCCTACTCCGCGCGGGAGAGGGGAGTGACAGGGGAGTGCGGACTCCAGGAGCCAGATTTACTAAGCTGCGGTTTTGGAAAAGTAGAGATGTTGCCCATAGCCAACATTCAGATTTTAGCTGACATTCCTTAGTATGTAATAGCAAAGTGAGAGCTAGAATTTGATTGGTTGCTATAGTCAACATCTCCACTTTTCCAAACTTGCAGCTTAGTAAATCTGGCCCCAGGTCTCTGTGCTTATATCTGATGATGGGATGTGGTTGCCAGTCCAGCCAACCCTATTCCGACAATGATACCAGCTAGCAGCGGGTATAAGGTTTAGGGCTTAAGGGGAAGGTTAGGGTTAGGAAAAGGTTACGGTTAGGTAAAAACACTTATTTGTCTTCGCGACTCTGGGAGTCACAGCACTGCCGTTTTCTAAAATGGACACTGCCAGCAATTGGGTTGTCGAAAAATAGACCATCGCACCAGTAAACCTGATGATCACTATGAAAAGTCTGCCAAGAAGAGGACTTCCCACACCAGTAATGAAAACACAGGTGCAGTTTCCTGAGTATTCCTAGTTATTGTACTCCTTCTACTGTCTAAAATGTATTCCCAATTTGAAAATGATATGAACATCATGGGCCAGTTTCACACCTAAGAAGCAGTCGCTTCTTAGGTATGTATCTGTAGTAACGGACCTACTGCGCATGTGTAGTAGGTCCTTTACGCAAGCTACGTACCAGTTCAGTACATAGATTTCCTACGGGCGGTCTTTAAAGACCGCCCAGATTATTTTAGCTAAAAAAGAGGCTACTTAGATAAGCCAGGGAGTGCTGGAGGGAGGCGGGTAGTGGCAATGTCTGTGCGGACATCGTACGGACAGCCCTATTTTCTAAATGTATCAATGTTTAGGTATCTATTTAAAAAATGAATTAGTTAAACAACATTCACATTGTTGCTTTTTCTTTTTAAATAAATGTAAATAAATATAAATTGTTTTTGTAAATAAATATTTTTGTCATTATTATCCAAATATTAGAGGTAATAAATAAAAGGCAAGTGCACTTCCGGTACATATAGCTACTCTAGAGACAGCATTCAAAGCAAACAAGATTTACAAAATGTACAAAAGAATGTGTAATGGACATGGCGGCCTCACTGGCTTTAATTGTGACCTACTATGGTCTTTCCTTCGGGAAAATCGGAAATATTCAATAATTCTGATATGTTATAAAAAAAAAGAAGCTATGTCCACAGATATGAAACTGTTGTCTGTCTGGCTGTTTTAGAAATAGAGGCACTTTAGAACTTTTATAATGGGTAAGTATGTTGATCAGCATACTTATCTATTTCTTTTCGGAACCTGCTGCCGGCTGGAACCAGCACCCACCATAGACCTTTCAGGGTTAGGCTCTGGGGAAGGGAAGATGCAGGTTAAGGTCATGGAAGGGGAAGATTAGGGTCAGCCTGTGGGTAGGGGAGTCTAGATTTAGGCTGCAGGGATCGGAGACTTAGGATCAGGCTGTGGTGAGGGGAGTCTTAGGGTTAGGCTATGGAGAAGGGAGGGTTAGGGTCAGACTGCGGGGAAGGGAGGGTTAGGATCAGGCTACAGGGAAGGGAGGGTCATGAAAGGGGAGAGTTAAGGTAAGGATTAGGAAAAGGGTTGGGGTAAAATTTACACTAACTATTTGGAGCTCTGTCTTCGGTGCTCCAGAGATCAATTGCTTTTCCTCTTCAAGGCAAAAGTAATCAATTTCCCAGCCAATTTGGAAATGGCTGGGAGAGAACGGCCCTTTCAAAATAGGGCCGTTCTCAGCGGAGACCCACTCCATCTGAAACGGGTACATAGAAATCCAAAAACACATCCAACAACACAGATTTCTGTCTCTTTACTTCAGTGGGTTTGTCATGTTCTACAGTGAGCAGAGCAGGTCACATGGCATAGAAGTCAGCTGCTACTATTCAGTCTAATATTCTGTTCTATAACAAATCATGGAATATGACAGAATAAGGTACACAGTTTAAGACTATAACTGAAAGCTTCAATGCCCAAGTAAATGGCAGTCAAAAGGATCACTGACTTGTTACACAAGTAGGCACCAAAGGGATGGATCTAATGTCAATAGGGAACTAAGAATGTTAAAAAGCTGAAAGGCATTAAAAGGGTAATATGTACTGATAGAGCAAAGAGAACACATAAATATGTGGAAGGGTTAACAGAACTGAATCCTCTGCATTAGCTTTGCTACAGAAGAACCATCACTATTACTGTTTTCTTGCTGGAGCATAGGTGTGCTCAATAGTGACTGACATTTGTGAAAAGATACACAGGTGGTACTCATTATATCAGCTGTGATTATAAGGAGATCTGGAAAACATGCACAGCTGAGGGTCCCTGAGGACAGGTTAAAGGACCCCTGTGACAGATTTTATTTTGGGCTTACATACCACACCTGCACCTGATACCAGAGTGTTTACTTACTTGCCAAACCATCCGTTACTTTGTGCACAGTTATGCTGCCATTTATGCAGTCAGCATGATCGAATCAACTATCACTGATACTGATGCCTTAAACCCTCCCTCTAATCCACAAATAGTTTAAAAAATCTGCTTCACTGACTTTGCATTCTGGCAACATTAGAAACCCCCTTTTAAAAATCCTACATTTTCCCCTACATTACATTTTTGTTGTCAAAGTCAGAAAGAGATTTTTAAAATTATTTGTGGTTTAGAAGGTGGGGGGATTAGGGTACCGGTAGTTACCCCTTGTGTTTGACTATATTGTGGCACAAAGGGAATGCTTTACAGGTCAGACCAGATCTGAGAGACCTTGTTTTATCGGTTAGAGATAATACTAAAGCCATGCTCTGTTAGGAGATTTGCTTCACAAAGGCTTGTTTGACCAGTGTAACTACGCACTTAGGGCCTGATCCTGAACAACGATGTAGCGCTGAGCGTGCTAACGCTCAGCGTTACATCGCTGACTCCCCCCTGGCACTCCCCTGTGCGGGCGTATGGCCCCTTCCTTACGCCGGGTGAAGGCTACCCTAGCTTCGCCCGGCGTAAGGAAGGGGTACTCCGCCCTTTCTCTCCATAGCAAGACAGCTGCTTGCCACATAGGGCCTGATCCAGAACAACGATGTAGCGCTGAGCGTGCTAACGCTCAGCGTTACATCGCTGACTCCCCCCTGGCACTTCCCCTGTGCGGGCGTATGGCCCCTTCCTTACGCCGGGTGAAGGCTACCCTAGCTTCGCCCGGCATAAGGAAGGAGCCATACGCTCACACAGGAGCGTATGGCCGCCTAGCCCGCCCTCCTAGCCTCATTTACTTACCTCCCCCCGCCCTCCAGGAGTAACGTGAGCGTTGGGACGCTGGAGGACGTCCCCTCCAGCGTCCCAAAGCCGCTACTATGGACGCCCGATCGTAGATCGGGCGTTTCCATAGTAACGCCGCTCAACATCTGCCCGGCGCATGCGCATTAGAGCTACGCCCGCCGTACTAGCGACGGCGGCCGTAGCTCAGGATCTGGCCCTTAGTCCTGCATAATTGAATACTTTGGCATTTGCTCAGGTCCCAGGCTCTCACAAATCCTGGGACTTAGCACTAGAAAACGGGTCGTTGTTATTCATAACTCTATTAAGCTTGTCAGATATTGTAGTGCAAAGTTTCTTTAAATCTAGTGAAGCATATTGAAATCTGACCACTTGCATAATAAAATTGTATTCTCTACTATATATTACCAATAAAACTAAGTGAAGTACATAAAAATATTCATTTGCAGATCATAAGGATCATCAACATTCTGTGGGGTCTATTTACTTACCTTATCGTTTTTAAATGAACGTTGCTGATCCAGGCAGCTCCTTCTCACGGCGAGCCTGGCATCTTCGTTCATTCAATTTACTAATATTTACCCCTCCTGCGAGGTCCCACAATGATCTGCGAGGCCATCACAGGACCTTTCATTCATACGAAGCATGCGCAGAGACTCCATTTGCGAAACGTTGAAAATTTCTGCTCATGTGCAGTGTGTTCATATTGGGACTTGGAAATCTTCAGAGCTGGATGCGTCTCTCGGACAGGTAGGTTTTTATTTTTTTCTTTATTTCTTTACTATTATTATAAATGTATTTATTTATTTTTTTATATTAAAAATGTAATGAAAAAAATAAAATTTTGTTTTATGAATTTTTTTTAATTTTCACACATATATGTTTATTCCAGTGGTCTCCCCTTACATGCCCCTCCCTCTTTTTGACTCCTAATAACAGCTATTAGAGGGAGGGAAAGGGGGGAATATTGGATGATCGCTGGGATAACTGGAAAAACACCATGCTGAGATGGCGTTATTTTTACGCCTGGAGCTGAGTGTAAAACTCTGCTTCAGGCATTTAATAAATATAATGGAGAGACCCCATATTTACATGGATTGCCATAGAAACTGATATTTTCCATGGTGATCCATTGTTTAGAAATAAGAAAAACTTAATTTTCATGTGATAATGCCCATTTTCACAAAAAATAGGCATTATCGCATGAGAATAAGCTTTGTAAATAGGCCCCTAATGACCCCATGCTTAAAAGCCTTTCATCATCTGCTACATCCAAAATATCTGGTGTTAATATTTAACTAAATCTTTCAAGGAAGATGTTTTGCTGATTACATTGCTGACAGCTATAAAAAGTTTCTTAGATGTGCACACTCATACTTGGCAGCATTGGTGGTTGTTTCATTATTAGTTGTCAGAAAGATAACTGACACACTTGATTTATTATTTAACATTGTTGTTAAATCTGAATCATTCTATTCATAAACTAGGACCTGATCCAGATTAAGGGCATAATCCATGCTGCGTGTGGGTATGCAGTCAGAAAGGTCCTTTTTTCGATTTGTTTATACCTACTAGTTTCGAACTGGCTCTCAAATCAATTGCTCCTGTCTCGCCGAGAAGAAGGAATTGATCATCGCAGTGGTTGTATTTATCTAACCCCAACCTTTATACTAATCCTTACCCTGACCCTCCCCTTCCATTACCCTAACCTTCTCATCCCAAAGCCTGACCCTAAGACTCCCTTCACCGCAGCCTGACCATAAAACTCCCTTTTCACAACCTAACCCCTGAGTCTCCCTTCTTGGCACCCGGACCCTAAGACTCCCTTCCCTACAGACTGACCCTAGGACTCCCTTCCCGGCAGCCTGACCCTAAGACTCCTTTCCCTGCAGCCTGATCCTAAGACTCCATTCCCTGCAGCCTTTTCTAAATAGGGACAGTCGATAATGTGATTTCGGCTGTCTATTTTTCGGAAATATAACTTTCTTTACGGAGAATACGACCCATCCATACGTTAGCTAACATATGGATTTTGGGATCCAAAATTCTGCGTGTACCCCACCACTACCACCATATAGACATTGAATCAGCAATAGGCAACATGACACACTGCAGGGACCACATGGGAGTGGCCCTCTAAACAGCCAATCAAATTAGGAGACACATATTTAGCACCACACTATATTACAAGCTTTAACAAACAAAACTGGTTTTACACAGAAACAAGACAGAAGGAGAAACATTTACTAAGGACATATAAGGGCCAAAGTCCTCTTATTATCCATAATTACCAATCAGCCAAAACATTAAACCCACTGCATAATAGCAACCCACACTTATAAGGAGTAGCAGCCATGGGTGTTTTGTGTTTTTTTTTCCCCTGCAAGCATTTTAAACCCCATACGTTACAAAATATGACCCCTCAACAAAAGTTATAGGTCTCTGACAGAACCACAAATCTGTGGTGAAAGTGCAGTGCTTTATTACACTATGTTCTGTGTGAAGATTCATATATGTTTATTGTGCCCAATAGACCGATAAGGGTATATAGTTACAAGCAACTGCAATTTACAATATAATGTGTAGTTTCTTTTCCTATTAACTGATTACAATCTAAAAATCAACCACTCAGACTTCTACCAATACATCATTAGTCAGTTGTTAAATGTGTACTTATCAACAAAGCAAAGGAGTCTAATAATGTAATGCATGGTTTGGTTGCCATCTCTTTCAGTTAGAAGATTGATAATGTCACAGTTGGTTAAATATGAAGCACAATATAATTGCTGCTCTGTAAAACATTCAGGCTAGATGTTTGCCATATATTTGCAGAGCTGTGTAGAAATGCAGTTTCCTTAGGACTACTGACCATTTTGTATTTAATTTGGATTAATATGATCGGTTTTATGTGTTTGCGTTTCAGAGAAGCCTGTTTAAACCAAAATAAGATTCAACTGAATACTTTATTTTTATTTTTAGAGGAAAAACTATGTATGTATGTATGTTACACTCTATAGGATATTAGGGATTGATACATAAGGGAAAGTGCTATAAAGTCACACAACAGACCAGTCAGCTTGCATGGTAAGAGTGCTCAGTGCTCTGTGTGATCCAGTCACACAGCAGTGTTAGTAACAGAAATAAGGGGAATTTTAGTAAAGAATGAAAGAGAACAAGTTTGGTTTACTCATGAAGTGATGGTTATATAATAAAGTTCAAAAGAAAAGGAAAAAAGTCCTGCACTGACACACACCATATATGGAATGTAAAATAATTCCTAGTTTGATAATTGTCTATAATAAATAAGTAGGGTGCTACTTAACGTTATTGAGCAATTAACAACAAAAAAAGAAAGAAAAAGACTGTTATAATGAGTGCACAGACATTCCACTTATATTAGATACTGAATAGCAAAATATAGGTAAGCAGCTACAAAATAACCAAGGATGTAACAATCACATATTTTATTGAACACAGATACTGTTGCTGACAACAATCAGCATAAGTAAAAAAGCTACACCTAGCAAAAGGATCTTGTATTTGATTCTGTACAATATGGGTAACCAATGTCTCTTGAAGAGCATTTGGCAAGGAAAATCAGTCTAGCTGCTGCATGTAATATAGACTGTAGTGGGAATAATTCTATAATGTGGAAGTCCAATAAGGAGAGCGTTACAATAATCAATGCGGGAGATGATTAGTGCATTAATGAGAGTTTTTGCAGTGTCTTGCGTGAGATATCTGCGAATTCTGAAAATGTTTTTTAGATGTATGTAGCAGGATTTAGAGACAGATTGTATGTGGGGAACAAAGGACAGTTCAAAGTCAAGGGTAACACCTAAGCACCGAGCTTTAGGAGTAGGGATTATTTAAGTGTTGTCGACAGAGATAGAGAGGCCAGGTGGGAAGCTTTTATTCACAGGTGGAAATATTATTAGTTCAGTTTTAGATAGATTAAGTTTGAGATGATGGGAGGACATCCAAGAAGAAAGAGAGGCAATCAGTGACACGGGCCAACACAGTAGATGAGAGATCATGGGTGGATAGGTAGATTTTCATATCATCTGCATAGAGATGATTTGGACTGAAATCCAAATGACTTTATTAGCTCTCCAAGTGAAGTTGTATAAATAGAGAATAGCAACAGATTCAACACTGAGCCTTGCGGTACTCCAACAGATAGAGGAAGAGCAGGGGATGTGGATCCAGAAAAGCGAACACTGAAAGAGCGATTTAAATAAGTAGGATGTGAACCAGGAAAGAGCTGTGTCCCGAATATCCAGCGATTGTAACATTTGTATGAGAAGAGTGGTCAACAGTATCAAAAGCAGCAGAAAGATCCAGTAGTATTAGAAGAGAGTAGTGTCCTTTAGATTGTACAGTGATGATGTCATTGACCACCTTAGTCAGTGCAGTTTCTGTGGAGTGACGGGAACGAAAGCCTGTCTGAAAAGGATCCAGAAGATTGTGTGAGGAGAGGAAGCTAGAAAGGCGAGTGTAGACAAGTCTTTTAAAAAGCTTTGCAGAGCAAGAAAGTTGGGAAATAGGACGATCATTTGAGGGAGAGTTGGGGTCAGAGTTTTGTTTTTTCAGAATTGGGGTAATCAGTGCATGCTTAAATAAAGAGGGGAAGATACCAGTAGAGAGAGAGAGAGAGATTGAGAGATTGCGGATTGTGGTTAGGAATAAGCACAGAAGATAGACATTGACTGACCTGTGAGGGTAAGGGATCAAGAGGACAGGTAGCAGAGTGGGAAGAGCAGAAAAGAGCAGATATTTTTTCTTCATTTGTGGGTTGGAGTACATGATGCCTGGGTGTAGATGAAAGGGTCTGAGTAGTATGTTAGCTGATGAGGAGGAGGAGGAGGAGGACGCCAATTCCAGTCTGATCTTGTCAATCTTGTCCTTAAAGTACAATGCAAGATCTTGAGCACTGATGGTAGATGGTGGATTTTGCACAGGAGGGCTTAGTAGGAAGTTAATTGTGCGAAAAAGGTGTTTTGGGTTAGAGGCCTGAGTAGAAATGAGAGTTTGAAAGTAGGATTGTTTGGTTTTGTCCAGAGCATTTCGATAAGTGTGATAACTGTTGGTGTAAGTTATAAAGTCATGGGAAGAATGGGATATCCGCCAGCGACGTTCTGCTTTGCGGGAGAGTCTTTTAAGATTTCGTGTGTTGTTAGTGTGCCATGGCTGACACTGATGTCGCCATGGTGCAAAAGGGGTAGCAGGAGCGACTTCATCAAGCGCAGCTGCTAGGGATAGGTTAAGGTGAGATACTGCCAAATCAGGAGAGTGGAAGTTATGAATTGGAGACAGTAGTTGTTCGACTGATTGAGAAAGTTGGTTGATATTAATAGCATTAAGATTTCTGCAGGTAAGTGAAGGTTTGATAGAGTTAAACAGCAAAGAGGTAGAACCAGTGGGGGACAGTTTACAGGTGATAAGGTTATGGTCTGACAGAGGTTGAGGGGCATTAGTAAGATCAGAGACTGAGCATAGTTTAGAGAACACCAGATCAATGCAGTTGCCATCCTTATGAGTTGGTGAATCACTCCATTGGGAGAGGCCAAGAGATGTGGTTAGAGATAAAAACTTAGTGGCATCAGGAGATAATGGGCTGGTAATGGGGATATTGAAATCACATAGGATAATGGTAGGTATGTCAGAGGATAGGAAGTGAGGGAGCCACGCAGAGAAGTGTTGTATAAATTGTTGGCAGGATGTATTGGGTGGGCGATAGATCACAGCCACACGCAGAGAAAAAGGGTTGAAAATGCGAACGGCATGTACTTCAAAGGATGTGAAGATAAGTGAGGGGACATTGGGTAAAACTGTGAATGTACAATTTGTGGAGAGAAGAAGCCCAATCCCACCTCCTTGCCTATCTCCAGTCCTGGAGCTATCATTAAAATGGAGACCACCATATGAAAGTGCAGCAAGTGAAGAGGTGTCAGAGTCAGTGAGCCATGTTTCTGTGATTGCAAGAAGGTTGAGATTGTTAGAGAGGAAGAGGTCATGAATAGAGGTTAGTTTTTACAGACAGAGCGTGCATTCCATAGGGCACATTTTAGGGATTTTGGGAGTGATGGGAGACAGGTGATGTGTTTAAGGTTCTCTGGGTTTCTAAAGTGTCCTGAAAATGATTGATTTGTATGTGAAAGGTGTGGAGTCCCTGGATTTGGAGAGATGTCACCAGCTAGCAAGAGAAGCAAAGAAAGATATAGACGAGGATTGCGTGATCTACAGGTGGTGAGATTGTGATGACTTATTTTAGTCTTGATTTTTTTGGACTGTGTCAGGATTTTGTATGTCTGGATTTTTTGATTGTCAAGATTATTAGCATATAGGGATTTTTGGATGACAGGATTTATTTTTTTAAACAATGTCGGGATTCTGTATGAATTTCTTCATTTTTAGATTTATTGGAATGTCACAAATGTCCTGTGTAAGGATTTTATGTGTTGGTGTTTTAAGAGGACCGGGATTATTTACATGTTTACATTTACTTGAAATTACTTACTAAGCATGCGTGGTAGGTTATTTATGCAATTTACGTACCAGTTAGGTGCGTAGATTGCCTTTGTAGTAGTTTAGTTAGAAAGAGGCGGCTTCAAGCCGACTCAGGGAGTGGTTAGGTAAATGTGGGAGGAGGGACAGATTTAGATAAGCCGGGGAGGGTAGGGGGAGGCGAGGAAAAGGTCGGCGCGTAGTTTCCTTCTTAAGTAGGAAACAATGCACGGTTAGATAAGGTAGCGCTATGGCACTCAATAGGTATCTAAAACGGGGGGGGCAGGGGGGAGGGGACCGGAAAAGTGCGTGTACACATGTATCTGCACCTACGAATCACACACGCAATTGTGAAACCAGTCCTCTGTGTCTAGATATTTTGAGACTGTATTTTAATTTCTTACCCACCCAATCTGTTTGTTATTACCCAGTCTTGTTTATACTGATTGTTAAAATTGTAAAGCGCTAAGTAATCTGCTGGCGATATAAAACAACCTGTTAATAAATAAATTGTGTCAAAAATTAAGCTGTCTGCATATTGTCCATGTCAGGATTTTTACACAACCCTTTTGCAAATGATTATCAGGGTGATAGAACTGTTTATGCAGTGAATTCCTACACCCATGCATTTCTCTAGTGCTGCCAGGAAAACAATTTTTTCAATAAAAATATCAGTAACTTTGTTATTATGCAATCTTTAATATTAAAAGATAAAATTAAGTGACACAGCAGCTGATTAACAAGAGACCAAATTGTGTGTTTTAATTTTTGTCTCCAATACTGATGTCAAGTTAGCTAATTGAAATTCGCATAGACCTTTTTTTATTAAATTCGCCGGATTTACTAAGGGGCATTATGTTCTGGTGACTTTTAATCAACAGCGATTTATGGTAATTTTTATCTGGTTAAATCGTCACGATTTTGTTCTTTATATCACAGTGATTTACCTTTAAAAATCGCAGCACATCGTACCCCCTTATTTAAAAAAAATATTTTTTAAAAATGTTTTAAAAATTGGCCTCTACCAGTAAAAAATGTATACCGCGGCATGCTACTAACCCTAAGTATGCTGCGGCATATAGTACTAGAAGGCACAGCATACCCATGTATTGCAGGGCATGCAGTGTCTTTTAGCAGCATGCCAAGGGTTAATGGCATGCCACAACATAGATAAAGTGGTCACAAACATAATTCATAATAACCTTGCCCTTGCCATATACAGTTTTTTATAAAAATACGCCCCTTCTATATGAAAACTCATATAGTGCCCGAAGCAGCTGCTTCTTAAGCACGGTCTTTTCCATAAGAACCTACTATGCAAAGGCATGCGCACGCGCATTTACAAAATCTACGTACCACATAAAAGGCGCACTAATGCCAAATCGCGGTGGTTTTAGTTAGAAGTGGGAGGGTGGAGGGATTGAGATTAGACGGAGAGGGCGGAGGGAGGCTTTCTACTTGTGTATTTTCCTTCTTAAGAAGGAGAATAGGCACGTTTACTTAAGAAATCCCTATCGCTCTATTAAATGCCATAAGGTTCCTTGACTAAGAGACTGTTTGACTTTTCTCGAGGCATAAATCTGGGGAAGGGTACAGAAATATATCTGCTGCTTTGAAGGTCACAATGAGTACAGTGGCCTCCATCGTTCGTAAATGGAAGAAGTTTGGAACCACCAGGACTCTTCCCTGAGTTGGCCAGCTGTCTAATCTGAGTGATTGGGGGAGAAGGGCCTAGTCAGGGAGGTGATCAAGAACCTGATGGTCACTCTGTCAGAGCTACAGCATTCCTGAAGGACAACCATTTCTGCAGCAATCCACCAATCAGGCCTGTATGGTAGAGTGGCCAGACGGAAGCCACTCAGACCATGAGACACAAAATTCTCTGGTCTGAAGAGACAAAGATTGAACTCTTTGGCCAGACGTTATGTTTGGAGGAAACCAGGCACCGCTCATCACCAGGCCAATACCATCCCTACAGTGAAGCATGGTGGTGGCAGCATCATGCTGTGGGGATGTTTTTCAGCGGCAGGAAGACTGCCGCTGAAACTAGTCAGGATAGAGGGAAAGATGAATGTACAGAGACATCCTGGATGAAAACATGCTTCAGAGTGGTCTTGACCTCAGACTGTGGTGACTGTTCATCTTTCAGCAGGAGACGTAGGTCTTGATCTGCCCCAATGACCCTAAGCACACAGCCAAGATATCAAAGGAGTGGCTTCAGGACAACTCTGTAAATGTCCTTGAGTGGCCCAGCCAGAGCCCAGACTGAATCCGATTCCAACTGAATCCGATTGAACATCTCTGGAGAGATCTGAAAATGGCTGCACACCAATGCTTCCCATCAAACGTGATGGAGTTTGAGAGGTACTGCAAAGAGGAATGGGTGAAACTTCCCAAAGATAGGTGTGCCAAGCTTGTGGCATCATATTCAAAAAGACTTGAGGCTGTAATTGCTGCCAAAGGTTCATCAACAAAGTATTGAACATAGGCTGTGAATACTTATGTACATGTAAATTCTTGTTTTTTTTGCTTTTTAATACATTTGCAAAAAGCTCCCAAAAACTTTTTCACATTGTCATTGTGGGGTATTGTGTGTCGAATTTTGAGGGAAAAAAGTGAAGCACTGTGAATACTTTCCATATGCACTATGTATATAAGGTGGAGGTAGCGGTCCTGCTGCTGGGTTGTTGCCCTCCTACGGCCTCCTCCACGTCTCCTGATGTACTGGCCTGTCTCCTGGTAGCGCCTCCATGCTCTGGACACTACGCTGACAGACACAGCAAACCTTCTTGCCACGCCAC